>JAVTVY010053747.1:0-280457 GCA_036873755.1 Hanleya hanleyi
CCCTCGACCCATGTCTCAAACCAATTTTGTCACATTTACTGACAATGTGTAGTAACTTTCTGTAAGATGAATGTCCCATTGGTTCCTCAATGATTTGTAGCCAACCTGTACCCAAATCTCTATTCTACTTCATGCACCCAAATTTTGTGATGTGCTTCATAACAGACACATGGTGTAGCATACAGTTTTGTTATTTTTATGACTCATGTACACTTTGTGTTGTACATGTACTTTTTGTTAAATAAACTAAAACCCTCTATGAAACCCTGCACTTCAACAACGAAGAAATCTGCCTTACATCGTTTGGCTGTTTCAGGGTTCAAAAGTACAAAAGAGTCTCAACCCAGATGGATTAGGAGCTTTAGAGGCAGTTTTCTCATTTGGAGGGCTTCACAAAGGCTTTCTGCATTTTACACTGGCTGATAAGGAAGACATTTTTTTCCATTTAAAGAAAGTGGAATATTGTGTTAAGAGCTGGCAGAAACAGATCTGCTTGTGAAGTGTGAGCATCTATATAGGTTAGCTCCATAGCATTGAGGAATGAGGCACCATGTTAAACTTAGCTAGATGAACAGTGTAACAGGATTGAAATTAACACATGTAATTGTCCCCCAATGCTCCAAAGAGGCTTGCAGGGGACTATGTAGAAGTTATGTTCGTCTGTCCATCCGTTAGTCATGTTTAGTTACCGGATGATAAAATCAGAAAGATTTAACAGATTCTTTCCAAATTTGGTGGGTGGTCACCTTGCCACCTGATGTCACTTGGGATTACATTTTGTCAACATATATCCATAGGTGGCCCTTCCTGGGCACAGATTTCATTTCAGGAGTATAAAATTACAAACACTTAACAAAGTCTTCCAATCTGTACTCTCAATCGGACATGCAGTTGATTGATTCCTACAGGTGTAAATATAATATATATATATGACATTGCTTTGAGGATTCAAATATCTTGAATGATTATTATGTGTTATGCATGAATTGATCGTGTCTTATCATACTTCATATCTGTATAGGTGATCACAAGGCAGCCTCAATATGACACCACGGCAAACTCTGTGTCCATTCGCAGATTCAACAACTTTGGCCTGCTGGAGGTCAAAGTTCATAATGATGATATCGGTAAGGACTCCGAGTCCTTGTGGTTAGAATATTCATCAAAAACAGTGTGCAACTTCTCTGCCCTTATAAGGTGAGTATATAACTTTTCTGCCCTTATAATGTGAGAGTTTATATATATATAAATTTTCTGCCCTTGTAAGGTGAGAGTTTATATAACTTCTCTGCTCTTATAAGGTGAGAGTTTATAACTTCTCTGCCCTTATAAGTTGAGTGTATATAACTTCTCTGCCCTTATAAGGTGAGTATATAACTTTTCTGCCCTTATAATGTGAGAGTTTATATATATAAATTTTCTGCCCTTGTAAGGTGAGAGTGTATATAACTTCTCTGCCCTTATTAGGTGAGAGTTTATAACTTCTCTGCCCTTATAAGTTGAGTGTATATAACTTCTCTGCCCTTATAAGGTGAAAGTTTATATGACTTCTCTGTCCTTATAATGTGAGTGTATAGAGCTTCTCTGTCCGTAAAAGGTGAGAGTTTATATAACTTCTCTGCCCTTATACGGTGAGTGTATACGAACTTCTCCGCCCTTATAAGGAGAGTGTATATAACTTCTCCGCCCTTAAAAGATGAGTTTATATAACTTCTCTGCCCTTATAAAGGGAGTGTATAGAACTTCTCTGTCCTTATAAGGTGAGTATATAGAACTTCTCTGCCCTTATAAGTTGAGTGTATATTCATAACTTCTCTGCCCTTATAAGGTGAGTGTATAGAACTTCTCTGCCTTTAATATCAGGTGAGTGTGAAGAACTTCTCTGTCCTTATAAGGTGAGTGTATATAACTTCTCTGTCCTTATAAGGTAAGTGTATAGAACTTCTCTGCCCTTATAAGGTTACTGTATTTAACTTCTCTGCCCTTATACGGTGAGTGTATATAAAATAAATTCTCTGCCCTTTTTAAGCTGAATGTATATAACTCAACTGAACTGAGTAATTAGAGCTTTTCCACAAAGTGAATGCTCTTATGTTTTCATGAGAAACGGCTCCGCCGCCGCCGCCGCGACTTTAAACGTGTTTATCTATCAAAAAAGGTTTAATATTTTTGGGTCAAATTTTGTATGCTATCTCCTTAGGCCTGGGAAATTTGTCTGATTGTGTTTCGATACCCGCTGCTCTTCACTAGGTGGCGTTGTAGTCAGAGCTTAGGTAAACCTTTCTCTGACGATTTCGTCTGAACGGCTTGTCCGGTTTCTTTGAAATTCTATTATAATGGTCCTGAAGGATAGTCAATGTGCTGAAAAGGTTTTGTTGTAGCTGGCATAACTATAAAGGTAAGTTTTTTGCGTCTCAAAAAAAAAAGTTTTTCGTGAAATGAAAATTTAACAATTCGCTTGGAGAAATATTTAAAAACTGTTCTATTCTAGGTTGCCAAGCACAATTATAATTGCCGACAAGATAATTCCCTTTTGGTGCGAACCAAATTGCAATTTAAATGAAAAATCTCATTTATCTGACTTAACATCAAAACCTCCATAACCATTATCATGATTAACGTTTTTTCCATTGAACTCTTTATGTGCCATCTCCCTAGGGCTTCAGATTTCACCCGCTTGATTTTGTGGCATTTACTCGTCACTAGGTGTCGCTATAGACCTAAATGCAGGTAAACGTGTAACATCATATCTTCTGAACAACGTGTTTGATTTCCATGAAATTTGGGTATGATGATCTTGCAAGATAGGCAAAGGACTGACAAGATTTTGGTGGTGTTGGCAAATCATGGAGACGCATTTTTGCATCTCAAAATATGATTTTGTTTTCACAAAAATAGAAATTTGCTTCTTAATCAGGAAAAAGTATTTCTATTTTACTGAACATGAATGTAACATTCCCAGTATTATAATTCACATCCCTTGTAAGCCAAATGACCATTTTTTTAAAGATCTGAAATTCTCATGACTAGAGTCCAATATCTACATTCCCCAGGCCACATCTGAGTATTTTGCTTCATCATATAGTTTTGTGATATTGTTCATCATTGGGTGGCACTTTAGACAGTAAACATATATAGTCACAATTTCTTGGCATTTCATCTGTTCATGAAGTTTATTATTGTCAGACAGACAAAGGATTTCAAAGGACTGAAAGTTTGTTTTTTTTGATTGAAATTTTACGGATTTTGCAGCCCATCAACCTAATGCTTGATTTATATCTCATTATACATTCTTTTTTACAATTACTAACCATTATTAACATTATGGTTAAAAAATGGATTGAAAGGACATTGGTGCTGTTAGCACTGGCATAATCATGTGGCATAGGGTATAGACAGCTAAATATATCTAAATCTAGGCTACATCAACCCCTGCTTACACACATAACTAAAATGCAGTCAGAGAAAATATGCTAGCTGCCATCAGTGTGGTCAGTATGGAGAATTGAAAGGATTCAAGTGAGCTTGAAGTCAGGCCATTTTGGTCAAATAGACATACTGTAACACTGATATTCTGCTTCACCTTTCAGGCCTCATATTGTAATGGTTGACTTATTACATAATGCACTCTATGTAAGTGGACTAGTGAACCGCTTGTGTAAACAAAGTAAACACTTCATTTCCACAATCAGTGCTATTTCTCTCACTAGTACATCAATATAATAATTTGATCCTGTTACCAGTTGCATTTCTTTAGGCTCCAGTGGCTGATGTCTGTGGATGCATTCTTGCCAATTGTCAAAAATCACAAATTATTACTCAGTTAATACTCATTTTTTATATTTTTTTTATGTGGAGGTCCCCAGAATTCCTTTGAAACTCGAGATGTGAAATTGCTCATACCGTTGCATTTTGACAGCTTAGTTACAAATGTTGATAATTATTTTTTGAACTGAAAAAGTAGAAAGATGTTTGAAGTGGAACTTCTACATACCTGCTATATTGCACATCCCACTTGGGAAATTTTTACATGTATATCTAATTGAAGTAATCCTTGGGAACCACTGATGATTTTTCAATAATAGAGAAGAAAAGCAACTCCAGTAGGGATGACAATTTCATTCCGTATATTTCGCTATTAGTTATAGCATCTTCAGCAGTGAACAAAGTTACAAACAGCTCCTTATGCACAGTATATACAAGGCATAATGTGATCTTAGCCAATACACATTCATGAATAGGTAAGCCAGTAAATTATGTCAAGTCAGGTTGGACAGATATTAAAATGTCATTTTCAGAAATTAAGCAATAACCTGACAGCGATCTACAAATGGTGTGATTCAGGTGATACAATACACACTCTAATTGATGAAAACAATACATAATCTGCTTATTTGGCAAGAACTAAGTAAACTGCACACAAATGAATAAATTATGGTGATATAGTGGGTATGTACCTGCATTGAATATTTCTACATGTCATGAAGTTTGGATAAGGACTGTCATTTGAAGATAATATTGGTATGATTTTCTTGGCAGTCCACATCAGAATTGATGGAAACCTACAAATGTTGTAACTCGCATGTTTCATAATTGTATATTTCCATGTGAGTTACAACATTTGTAGAGTGTGTATTGTATCACCTGAATCACACCATTTGTAGATCACTGTCAGGTTATCATTTAGCATTTAACAATTTCTGAAAATGACATTCATTTTAATATCGGTCCAACCTGACCGACATAATTTATTGGCTTACCTAGTCATAAATGCGTATTGGCTAAGATCAAGTTATGCCTTGTATATATACTGTGCGTATGGAGCTGTTTGTAATTTTGTTCACTGCTGAAGATGCTATAATAGCGAAATATACAGAATTAAATTGTCATCCCTACTCGGAGTTGCTTTTCCTCTCTATAACTGAAGTAGAATGGTGTGTTCTGGTGCATTTTTACAAAATATTTAGAATTTGAAGATATGTAATGATGCCCCAAAATGAACTGAATTTTTCGTTTCATCTGTCTGTCTGCCCATCTTTCTTGCCATACCACATATGCAGCTGGTGATGGATCAGAAGCTTAATGAAATTGACTAACCTTCACCTGTTTTATCGAGGTCAAATTTAGCATTAGCAATAAATTTTGAAGGAGTGAAGATAGGCTGTCCAAATTCATGATAATTGTGCAATTGGTGACTGACTAGAAGCCTATCCCAGTTGACTGAACTTATTTTCTCAAAGTTATATACTGTATAGTATGATATAACATGAAATATAGCTAGGCATTCTAAACTGATACCACATATGCAACTGATGATGGACCTGAAGTCTATGAATATGACTGATGTTGACCTATTTTCTCAAGGTCAAAAACTGTATGTTAAGTCACATGTTAACTGCCAACATACACTTCAAATTAAACATTGTCATCATTTTGTTGTGGCTGTGGTTGTCTTCCAGAACAATCTAGCGAATTTTGCATGTGTTCCAACAGCCTCATGCTTCAACAGTAACTTAAACCATGCTGTATTGGCTGAGCTGTTGAAACACCCTCTATTTCCTAGCCCTGACATACTGCAATCACTGTTGAAATATGGGTACCATGACAGAGTGATAGATCACACAGTCAGTGAAGGTTCCCGATTTATATTGAATGTCGTTATTGCCTAAGTAGTATTAGCAGCATTTTACAACAACAACAATTTGCTGACTTACAGTGAAAAAATCATAGTGAAAGCTATTTATTTTTTTGTTGTTTGGCATTTTTATTTGCCGGCATTGTTTCAGGTAGAATACAACAGCCTAACTCATACAACCAGGAATAAAAAGAGGGTTAAAATCTTTATGTTCAAACTTTCATAGGAAATATAAAAGTGGCAATTTGAAATTTTATTTTTATCGATTTTTTAATATCGGTTGACCCATGAAACGCAAAATAAAGTTGGTGTTGTCTCACACTGGGTTTCGCCCATTGGTGAAGAAATCCCTTCTCAGAGGCACTTTTACCAGAGATGAGTCCTGATTGCTCATCTTCCAGGGGTATGTGCCCCACCCTCTGTCCCATCCTAAAACAATTGCCACACCTAATAGGGGGTGTGCTCAAATTGGGGAGATCTAAAGCCCTATGAGTACCAAATTATGTGTTACAAAATTATCTGGGGAAATGCTCTTCGCCCGTGTTTCACACGAGCTTTCATTGTTTCATTCATTACTAGACCAAATTAAGTGTTATAAAATACTTCAGTTGCCTATGAACGAAAGACAGTTACGGGTATGAATGCACTATGAACAAAAGACATTTACAGGTATGAATGCACTATGAATGAGCCTGTGCTGTTCATTAGATTGAGAAGTTGCTGAATTGATAAAAAAAAACTTTATCTAAAAACTATATCTATGTATAACCTTATCTAAGAACCATATCTATGTATAGCCTTATCTAAGAGCTATATCTATGTATAACCTTATCTAAGAACCATATCTATGTACAGCCTTATCTAAGAGCTATATCTATGTATAATGTTATCTAAGAACCATATCTATGTATAGCCTTATCCAAGAGCTATATCTATGTATAACCTTATCTAAGAACCATATCTATGTATAGCCTTATCCAAGAGCTATATCTATGTATAACCTTATCTAAGAACCATATCTATGTATAGCCTTATCCAAGAGCTATATCTATGTAAACCTTATCTAAGAACCATATCTATGTATAGCCTTATCCAAAAGCTATATCTATGTATAACCTTATCTTAGAACCATATCTATGTATAGCCTTATCCAAGAGCTATATCTATGTATAACCTTATCTAAGAACCATATCTATGTATAGCCTTATCTAAGAGCTATATCTATGTATAACCTTATCTAAGAACCATATCTATGCATAGCCTTATCCAAGAACTATATCTATGTATAACCTTATCTTAGAACCATATCTATGTATAGCCTTATCCAAGAGCTATATCTGTGTATAACCTTATCTAAGAACCGTATCTATGTATAACCCATGTTTAAGTTGCTACACAGTGATATATGTCAGTTGGCATTGTCCTGTTTGTTTATTGTGAGATGTTAATATCCCTTTCTCTTACAGACAACTGCAAGGCAATGTGAGCTTGGACACTCTCTTGGGCTTCAACAACACAGGCAATGTGTGTGAGTACTGTCTCTTACATGATCTATTTATATTTTAATATTAGCATTTCATTGTCTGTAGTTCACTCCCAAGAAACTGATTCGTCTAGAATTCATGACAATATATGGATATAACCCAATAATGCAAGTATTCATCCGAGAGTGAATGAGGATATAATATACAGGATCATCCATAGACATGCTTCCTCTGACAAGCCGAAGGCTGTATGTTCATGGGCTGTTATTTTCAACAGAAATAATAATATCACAAAGCGTGCTTTCATACAGAACTGGAACCGAATATACACACCCTCATATATGGAATGGCTATGCAGAGGGAATATTTGTTTTCTTTTCAGACTAAAATAGACTTACAGTAATATTTACTTTTTTTGATTGCCAATCCCGAAGAGAGTGTAACACATCAGCCCCCCCCCCCCCCCTCAATGAGTAACACATTACAGTTATTTTGTTACTTTTGTCAAACTGGATGTGGAATTAACCATTGTGCCAGTGAAATAGTTAAATAAGTTTTTGTTTTATATTTCCAGGTATATGGCCCTCAGAAGAAGTTATGACATACTATTGTTTAAAAAATAAACATCTATTCAGGTAAATACATGTACATGCATGTATCAAATTCGTTGAGCACTCCACCTTTTAGAAGCTGGTAATACTATACTAGAAGATACTTTTCTTTGCTGGGTTTTACAAGTTTGCATCACTATCTAACATAGTCAAATGGCATACCACAATATTGCATGGATAAAATCTAGCCAAACAAAGATTACCAAAATCAACCAGACAAAGGAAAAAGTAAAATCTTGACATTTAAAGGGGAACTCAAACAGTCGAGGTTAAAAGTTAAGAAACAAATTTGGGTACATTACATGTCCTGGAAAATGTCCATATGAAGACATGAACTTGATAAAAGCCCAACCATTGCAACTAGAGATTTCAAATTTGCTATGTTACTATGTAGCATTGTTAGGTGGGCAACCACAAGCCCATCAGATTTGGGTACATTGTGATGATTTTAGTGGTTTCCATGGCAACATCACGGAAAATGTCTTTATGACAATGTGAACACGATAGAAGCCAAACCGTTCCAGCTAGAGACTTCAAATTTAGTATACAGAATTGTTGGGTGCTCAAACAGAAGCCGGCCTATTGAATTTAGGTACATTGCGATGATAATTGTGATTTCCATGGCAACATCACGCAATATGTCCATGTGATGACAAGTACGTTTTACGTGATAGAAGCCAAACTATTGCAGCTAGAGACTTCAAATTTGGTATACCAGATTTTTGGGTGCTCAACCACAAGCCTGTTGAATGCGGGTACATTGTAATACTTATTTGTGGTTTCCATGGCAACATCTTCCAAAATTTCTGACGGTGTGATCACTCTACAAGCCACTGCTAAGACATCTACATTCAACCAAATCTTCCAGGTTTTTACATATGCATTTTCCATTGTGTACCAGTATACAGTGACTGAAACTGTCTGGCTTTGGGGTTGTTGCATCTTTTAGGTCCTACCTCATATTCTCCTCCACAGATGGAACACCGTGGTGAATTTTGCAGCTATTTACCAATGGTCATCATGGTAATGCCATTCTTAATGATTTTGCCTGTAGGTCCTACTCAATGTAGTAGTGGCACAGATCAATGCTGCTACCATAGGGTGCACTCCACAGTTGCCATGGTTTCACACAAAGTGGCCCCTCCCTAATTTTATAATAAAGAAGGTCGCCCAATTTTAACAGCATGGTAATTCTTCTTACCTTTCTACTAATTGATATCTATAGTATCACCCTGCTGGACGTAACCATTTCTCCAAACGAGGATATAAGAATTGCTTGTTGATCGCGCCCACTCGCTACTACAGAGTTAATCGTGTCCGGAATTGAATATCTGGCGGGCCAAAATCTGCACTTTTTCGGGAAGCGAAAATGATGAATCCTTTATGGCGATAAAATTTCACAAAAAATGAGTAGGTCGACCCCCTGTTTTTTTCGCCATGTTAAATTGTCCTTTGGACGCGAAACACTTAACATACATAAAAAGAAAATTATTTCATAAGTTTTCTCTGGGTTGCGGGTAGAATTTGACACATTTTCATATATTTTATGGAGTTTTTCAGAAAAGTTGAAGGTTTAAGGAAGATTGCACGTCTGTCCTTTTCAATTTCAATAGCTCACAAGTCTCCTGAAATAATGGCACGAGTGGGCCATTTAGAAAATATATACTTTTACAGGATTTTTGTTGAAGATTTTACATCTATTTATGGCCGAAGATCCGAATCCATGCCTGTTTTAGCCGCACATCATTCAGGTGTGGAATACACCCATACTGTATCCTACATACACATCATTCAGGTGTGGAATGCACCCATACTGTATCCTACATGTACATGTACCTACTCATTTTACAGCCTTTTGAAATTTTAATTAAGCCAGAGTGTGGCTGGAAAGAATTCAATGGTAGAAACTCTCTGGATGTTGAATAAGTGTGTTAACCTTAAAGTGATCGATGGGGGACATATGTGCATCGTGTTAGCCCCAGAGTCTGAAATAAGCACATTCAACATGTTCAAAATGATGAGTCATTTCCCAGAATTTGATCGGACATAATGCTTCAACATAGACCAGATATAAAGCATTATTGATCAGGCCAAATTTTGATATGTGACTGCTATTTCAGACCCTGTAGCTCTAGGCTCTAGTTTTCATAATGTAGCCCTCTTTATGTGGAGGAGGGCTCTTCTTCATCGTGGTTGTGAAGTGTTCTGCTCAACGGAGAGAGCAAACTGTATGACATTTAAAGGTTATACAAAATGATCTCAAAATCTGCTACTTTTTTGTGCTAAATTGTTGTAGAGGTGATTATATAGACTTGTTTTACATTTTTGTATGTTTTCAAACTCCCCAAGGTTGGAAATAGCAGCAGTAAAGTGCAACAATTTCACGCCCCTTTCAAAACAGCGAAAGCTGTGACCGCTTGACCTGTGACGTCACAACCTGATTACGATTTCGCTGAAATGCCTGTTGTGACGTCAAAATGTCAGCGATATCACGCTAGAACTGCCACAGTTGGGTGAATCTTTCGTAACAACGCCCGTCGTCATAGACTATGACGTTTACGGCGCAATCGTAATCAGGTTGTGACATCATGCACCAGAGGTCATGGCTCCAATACGTTTTCTCCCACATGTGTGCTATTCGTGTTCTAAAACCCACTTCGACGACATTATTCAAGAAAAAAATACTAATTTGTTGTTTGGAATACTACTGGGTATGTTGTAATGCAAAGTAGTATAGAGTCATTTGGTATAACCTTTAAGAACAGTTATTCATACTGGGTTATTTTGTGTCTATTTAAATGACACTCACAAAGCACCATGCCTGAACCCAGAATGGCAGCTGAGGAGGTTTTCATGCTTTTCAGAGTTGTATTTCCTCACTGTATGACATGAATTTACTTGATGTCCAATAAGTTTGACTATTTCCTTTTTTTGTTTTATCCAACTCCTTAGCCGGTCTGGTAGGGAATAAGTCATGGTTAATGCTTTCTTCGAAATAACGCAGCCAAAATACTTGTGAATGCGTTAATTCACAGTGATTATTATTTTTACCTGAGATAACACTTCTGTCTTAGATAAACACTATAAGAAATTTATTATGGATGCCACTTCTCTCGCCAGCTACTAGAAGATTGGTCATCACATTTGATATTTTATTCTGTTTAACTTAAACAAGTTTTTGTTTATCTCATGACACTTCCTCCTTGTACAGTTTTTATTATATAATGTCTCTTATGTAACATAATTTAGAACAATGTCCTAAGATTTGTTCTAAGTTACTGTTATACATAGATTATATCCTATACTAATTACCTGTTTAATTTCTGTGTTTTTCAGTGGTAAATCTGTGTGTGAATTAGGAGGTGGAATGACCTGTCTGGCTGGGGTGATAGTAAGTATTCCACCTCCCTGCTATGGAAGGACAACCAGATCAAATATGTCCTTACTCTATAACACAGTAAATCTGTGTGTGAATTAGAATGTGGAATGACCAGTCTGGCTGGGGTGATGTAGTGAGTATTCTACATATGGAAAGACAACCAGGTCATATATTTCCTCACTCTATACCACAGTAATCTGGATAATTTTGACCTGGCAAATGTTGGTGGGTTACCTTTGACCCAGGTAAATTGAACCCAGATAATTTGAAGGGTAAATGCAGGTTTAGTGGATTATTTGATCCAGGTAATTTTTACCTGGATAATTGGTAGTGTAAACACGATTACTGATTTTATCCAAGTCAAATGGACTTGTTCATGATAATAGGCCACCAAAGCCTCACCCTAACCATTTATAGTCGAGTCTAAATTGTTCCGGTTTGGACAAAGAGTGTACATGCACCGGTCTTTTCTTGCATGGATCAAATTGAGCAAGCTGAGACGATGTCCAGGCCAGTTTCGCCTGAGCAAAATCGTTGTACCGGTAGTGTAAACCCACCTGTAATCAGACAAACATATAGGGATTAATGATTCCAACCATGTATGATGAACATTATAACAGTTTGCTCTTCAACCAGTACATTTATTACATAGATACATCTTTGTTTCTCCAGGTTTCCATAGTAACAGATGCATACGAGGTCCTACTTACAGATGGTAATGAAAGCTCTGTGACCAGTGAGTATAACTCTTCATGAATACAATTCTATGAAAAGACTCCTGAGTTCCGATTTTAAACAACTCGCATGAATTAGTCTCTAACTTCAGACATTTTGGTGAACCTACAATCCCAGGCCTAGGAAACTCTTTCACGCATGCACCTCAATTCCTAGCTTGGGGCTAATTCCGTGTGCATGGACCAGAAAACCTGGCATTCGCCCCATCCAGTCCTTGCGCCCGCGAAGTATTCCATGGCCGTGGACAAAATTTCATAGACTAGCACCAGTTCTTCCCCGAAGTCAGTATATTGGTGAAAATTTGTCAGAGCGAATGAAACTTTGTATGCGGGTGAGGAATATTTCAAGTGCGCAGGGATTGGATGGGATGAGTGCGAGGATTTCTGGTCCATGAACAGGGAAATGACTCAAAAGTACACAGAAATAGATGGATGGACAAGGAGCTGAGGTGCGTGCATGGAAGAGTTTCCTAGGCCTGAGTCCTACTGGGAGAAACTAAACTTTCATGTATGCTGGACTGTGGTGACTCCTAATCATCTTGATACAGCAAGGTGGTGACAGGTCTGATTGAATATGGTATCATTCCTTGAAAACTTACAATCATTTGATATATTCTAGACACCATACTCTTCCATATATATATTCCATAATTAGAGCATTTCCACAAAGTGGATGCTCTTATGTTTTCATGAGAAACGGCTCCGCCGGATAAGCCGCCGCCGCGACTTTAAACGTGAATATCTCTGAAACCGTTAAATATTTTCGGGTCAGACTTTGTGTGCTATCTCCTTAGGCCTGGGGAATTTGTCTGGTTGTGTTTCGATACCCACTGCTCACCACCATGTGGCGTTGTAGTCAGGGCTTAGGTAAAACTTTCTCTGACGATTTCGTCTGAACGGCTTGTCAGATTTCTTTGAAATTTTATTACAATGGTCTTGAAGGATGGTCAATTTGCTGAAACGGTTTTGGTGTAGCTGGCATAGCTATAAAGGCAAGTTTTTTGCGTCGCAAAAAAAAGAGTTTTTCGTGAAATGAAAATTTGCCAATTCGTTTGGAAAAATATTTAAAAACTTTTCTATTCTAGGTTGCCAACCATAAATATAGGATTGCCAACATGATAATTCCCTTTCAGTGCAAACCAAATTGCCATTTAAATGAAAAATCTCATTTATCTGACTTAACGACAAAACCTCTATAACCATTATCATAATTAAAGTTTTTTCCATTGAACTCTTATGTGCCATCTCCCTAGGGCTTTAGATCTCACCCGCTTGTTTTTCGTGGCATTTGGTCGTCACTAGGTGGCGCTATAGACATGAATGCAGGTAAACATGTGTAACATCATATCTTCTGAACAACATGTTTGATTTCCATGTAATTTGGGTATAATGATCTTGCAAGATAGGCAAAGAACTGACAAGATTTTGGTGGTGTTGGCGAATCATGGAGAGTCATTTTTGCATTTCAAAATAAAATTTTGTTTTCACAAAAATGGAAATTTGCTTCTTAATCAGGGAAAAGTAATTCTATTTTGCTGAACATGATTGTAGCATTCCCAGTGTTATAATTTACATCTCTTGTAAGCCAAATGGCCATTTTTTTAAATATATGAAATTCTCATGACTTCAGTCTATCTACATTCCCCAGGCCACATCTGAGGATTTTGCTTCATCATGTAGGTTTGTGATATTGTTTATCATTGGGTGGCACTATAGACAGTAAATGTTTTTAGCACAATTTATTGGCATTTCATCTGTTTATGAAGTTTATTATTGTCAGACAGACAAAGGACTGAAAGTTTTTTTTGTTTTTTTTTGGATTGAAATTGAAGGGCCACATCTCATATGGATTTTGCAGCCCACTAACAATGCTTGATTTATATCTCATTATACAGTATTTTTTACAATTACTAATTTTATTAACATTATGGTTTAAAAATGGATTGAAAGGACATTGGTGCTGTTAGCGTTGGCATAATCATGTGGCATAGGGTAAAGTCAGCTAAATATATGTTAGTCTAGGCTACATCAATCCCTGCTTACACACGTAACTAAAATGCAGCCAGAGGAAATATACTGGGCCATCAGTGGATGGTCAGTGTGGAGAATTTAAGGATTCAAGTGAGCTTGAAGTCAGGCCATTTTGGTCAAATAGACATAGGGTAACACTGATATTCTGCTTTACCTTTCAGGCCTCCTATTGAGGCCTGTATGTTGACTATTCGAGTAATAAAACCTGTAATGGTTGACTTATTGCATAATGCAATTTACATAAGTGGACTAGTAGAGGGCTTGTGTCAACAAAGTAAACACTTCATTTCCAGAATTAATGCTATTTCTCTCTCCATTACTGATATAATAATTTTGATCCTCTCCATTTCTCCAGTGGCTGTAAAGCCCTGGGCTTCCAGATGTCTGGGGATGCATTCTGGCCAGTTTTCAATGAATAAAATCACAAATTATCACTCAGTTAGTGCTCATTTTTTTTTGTTTTATGTGGAGGTCCCCAGAATTTATTGGAAACTCGAGATGTGAAATTGCACACACTGTTGCATTTTGACAGCATAGTTAAAAATATTGATAATTATTTCTTGAACTGAAAAAGTAGAAAGATTTTTGAAGTGAAACTAATACATACCTGCTATATGGCACATCCCACCTGGGAAGTTTTTACATGTATATCTAATTGAAGTAATCCATTGGAACCACTGATGATTTTCCAATAATAGAGAAGAAAAGTAACTCCAAGTAAGGATGACAATTTCATTCTGTATATGTCACTGTTAGTTATAGCCTCTTCAGCAGTGAACAAAGTTACAAACCGCTCCATACGCACAGTATATACAAGGCATAATGTTATCTTAGCAATTAAACATTTATGAATAGGTGGGCCAGTAAATTATGTCCGGCAGGTTGGACAGATATTAAAATGCTGTCATTTTCAGAAATTTGTTAACTGTTAAGCGATGACCTGACAGCGATCTACAAATGGTGTGATTCAGGTAATACAATACACACTCTAATTGATGAAAACAATACATAATCTGCTTATCTGGCAAGAACTAAGTAAACTGTGCACAAATGAATAAAGTATGGTGATAAAGTGGGTATGTACCTACATTGAATATTTCTACATGTCATGAAGTTTGGATAAGAACTGTCATTTTAAGATAATATAGGTATAATTTTCTTGGCAATCCACATCAGAATTGATGGAAACCTACAAATGTTGTAACTCGCATGTTTCATAATAGTATATTCCCATGCGAGTTACAACAATTCTGGAGTGTGTATTGTAGCATCTGAATCACACCATTTGTAGATCGCTGACAGGTCATCACTTAACATTTAACAATTTCTTAAAATGACGGCATTTTAATATCCGTCCAACCTGATTGACATAATTTACTGGCTGGCTTATTCATAAATGCGTATTGGCTAAGATCACATTATGCCTTGTATATACTGTGCATATGAAGCTGTTTGTAACTTTGTTCAATGCTTAAGATGCTGGAACTAATAGCGAAATATACAGAATAAAATTGTGATCCCGGCTACTCGGAGTTGCTTTTCTTCTCTATAATAGAAGTAAAATGGTGTGTTTTGGTGCATTTTGACAGAATATTTAGACTTGAAGATAATATGTAATAATGCCCCAAAATGAACTGAATTTTCCGTGTCATCTGTTTGTCTGTCTGTCTGTCTGTCTGTCTGCCCATCTTTCTTGTCATACCTCGTATGCAGCTGGTGATGGATCAGAAGCCTAATTAATGAAATTGACTGACCTTCACCTGTTTTATCGAGGTCAAATTTATTATTAGAAAGGAGTGAAGATGGGCTCTCCAGGTTCATCATACTTTTGCAATTGGTGACTGACTAGAAGCCTATCCCAGTTGACTGAACCTATTTTCTCAAGGTTATGTACTTTATATTATGATATAACATGAAATATAGCTAGGCATTCTAAATTGATACCACATATGCAATAACTGATGGACCTGAAGTCAATGAATAGGACTGACATTGACCTATTTTCTCAAGGTCAAAAACTGTATGTTAAGTCACATGTTAACTGCCAAGATACACTCCAAATCTATTTGTTGTGGCTGTGGTTGACTTTCAGAACAATCTGGCGAATTTTGCATACATGTGTTCCAACAGCCTCATGCTTCAACAGTAACTTAAATTATGCTATATAGGCTGAGCTGTTGAAACACCCTCCATTTCCTAGCTCTGACATACTGCATCACTGTCGAAATATGGGTACCATGACAGAGTGATAGATCAGTCAGTGAAGGTACTTGATTTAAATTGAATGTCATTATTGCATAAGTAGTATTAGCAGCATTTTACAACAACAACAATTCGCTGACTTACAGTGAAAAATTATAGTGAAAGGTATTTACTTTTTGTTGTTTGGCATTTTTATTTGCTGGCATTGTTTCAGATAGAATACAGCAGCCTAATCCATACAATCAGGAATAAAAAGGGGGTTAAAGTCTTTATGTTCAAACTTTCATTGGAAATATAAAAGTGGCAATTTGACATTTTATTTTTATTCGATTTTTTAATGTCGGTGGGCTCATGAAACGCAAAATAAAGTTGGTGTTGCCTCATACTGGGTTTTGTCCATTGGTGAAGAAATCCTTTCTCAGAGGCACTTCTACCAGGGATGATTCCTGATTGCTCATCCTCCAGAGGTATGTGCCCCACCCTCTGGCCCGTCCTAAAAAAAAATTGCCACCACTAATAGGGGTTGTGCCCAAATGGGGGAGATCTAAAGCCCTGTGAGTACTAAATTATGTTACAAAAATTATCTGGGGAAATGCTCTTCGCCCGTGTTTCACACGAGCTTTAATCTAACTCTCTATTAAGTATTTATTACCTATAATGACCTGTTGTTGTTAAGTGTTGTTGTTGTTGTAGACTTGGACCATATTGTTGAGAAGAACAGACAGAGGGCACAGTCCACAAAGCTATCTACAAGGTCTGTGTTTCAGCAATTCAGGAAATCTGTTGTCTTTGTAATCTACCTTGGTCTACATTTCTCACAATACCGATACATAGTTGTTGAAAGTTACGTTTTGAGAACAAAATAACTATTTAAATGTACATATAAATAGACATTTCCCAAATGTTTAATTATCATCAGGTGGCTGGATGTTTAATAATATCCTTTAAAGTTGAAATTTAAGGTTTAATAACGTGTAGGCATGTTTCCACAAATTTTAATTAATATTAGATAGCTTGATGTAATATCCTAATTGAAGTTGAAATTCTAGCAGTATGTCCAGCCCTGGTTTACTGGTTTTCTTCAAACTTCCTATTCATTTTCACAGACTACTGAGATGGGGCAAGGATGTTGGTATCGGTGGTATAGAGTCCAAGTTTGACTATATACTATGTGCTGATTGGTAAGTGTGAGCAGAAATATTAACCAATATAATTCCTCCATTGGTCTCTAATCCATGTCGCCCAGCCCCAAGTAGGCGAGCAGCATGAGTTTTGTACCATGTCTGTTGCCAGGAGGGGAAGATAAATTTTCTCTACATGATGGCTGTACATGGATAGTCACACGTCCAGCTAATCATATCGCAGTAGCTTATATCATCGCTATATGACCGAAATACTGCTGAACGTGATGCTAAACCCAAACTCAATCACTTGCTCTATTCCATGTCCATGAGGCATGAATATCGGTCATATTTGAGTACACATTTTTTGCTGGGTAATTACTCACGATTTTCCAATAGCAAGATGTTAAACGTTTAACCCTTTCACCCATCATTCCCTGTTGAAATTTGTACATGTAGCTTACATAAAGCCAAACCCGGGGGTAAATCGGTGAAAGGGTTATTAAGGTAAGTTACTTTGCTAGGATCAATAGTGTTATAAAACACAACATAACAAATAACAGGAGACTTCTTGTCCTGTGATCTAACAGACAACAGGAGAATAGTAGTATTACTGGCTTCTGTGTTCTACATGGTGACCATGACAACAGGAGCAATGTTTCACAATGAATAATTGTGTTTGGAACAAAATGTCTTTCTGAAATAATGATAGGAGCCATTTCCTATCAGATGGATAGATTGTGAAAATGTTCAATTCTTCCTGTGTAAGCTGTTGTCTTTATGATCATAATGGGGTAAAGATGATCATATTCTTGAAATGTGGGCCTTGGTATTTGATGAAAGCTCTGAATATTAGTATTTTTGAAATTTGTGTTTTATAATAACTATCAAAGCCTACAAATACAGCTTATAATATACAGCTAAATCAAGACAAAACTTTTAATTTGTTGTATTTATTATTTCCTAATTTCAATTTTTACAGTTTATTTTTCGATGAAGGAAGAGATGACCTCATCAATATGATGTATTCTATATTGAAACCTGGTGTAAGTGTTTTCACTGAATATTCCTCTGAACAATAGTTTGTATGTTTGTCAGCTTTGTCAATCATTGATGTGCTAGATCATAGATCTTAATTCTAAAAATATCCAGTCCAGGAAAGGATTTTGTAACATCAGAGAACAGTTCAGACAATATCAATGTTTGATTTTTCAGAGTATAGCTTACTTTTCATTGTAAAACATACATTAATTTGGACACCAACTGGTAATGGGCACTATAAAATGCCTCAAGTTTTTTATTTAGATACAAATCTTCCATAGAATCATCCAAAAGGCCCTAATTTTTGTGCTTCATTATAAAAATCTTATCTATCTTTTTCATTCTCAAAAAGACATTGGTAAGACGTGGTTGATTTCAAATTAAGGATTTCTGTTATTCTGATATCCCTGAATGTTCATTATATCCCTCAATGTTTTTATCCCTCATTGTTTATATCCGTCAATAATTTTATCTGTGAAGGGCCAGGCTGTGATGTTTGCCCCAACAAGAGGGAAGACATTTCGTGAATTCTCGAATATGGCTGCTGAGAGATTTGAAATACAGGTGCTAGAGAATTATGATGAACATGTGTGGAAACTCCATCAAAAGGTAAGTTCATTTTTTATGCCACACCGACTTTAGTCAAAGTGGCATTTGGGTTTTGCTTTGTCTTCCATCCCTCCTTTTGTAATTCTTAAGCTTGTCACAAGGTTATCTTGAGTTATTCTCCATCGATCTTCTTGAAGGGTCACAGGTGTGTTGTCTGTGTTGACCTGAAGTGTTTGGGGTCAATAGGTCAAAGGACAAGGTCACAGTACATGAAAACTCATATTTTGAAGTATGCTCAAGAGATTTTCACTGGAATATTGACTATGTTACTGCAAAGAGGTCAAATTATTATTATTATCAAGGTTAACTTCACGGCCATAATGCTTAAATTTCTTTGGAGGATATCTTGAATTACATTACGGTACGCCGATCTTCTCGAATGTGCACATGTATGTTGTCCATGTTGACTTGAAGAAGTCTATTGATATGGGGTAATATGTCAAAGGTCACAGTACACGGACAATCATATTTTGAGGTACATGTATGCTTAGTTGATCTTGACAGTTCACAAAATAGTTTGGAATATTATGTATATCATGTGACTGCAAAGAGATCAAATTATTTCAGGGTCAAATGTCAACTTAATAATGGCCATACAGTATGGCCCATCTCATACTTCACACATCATGGATGTACAGAGTGAGGCATATTTGCTCTTGTGGACATATTTATCTCGAGTTCGATGCTAGTTATAGGTGTTCGGTGTTCCAAACAAGGTACATGATTACAGATTATACGGACTTTCTATACTTTACAGCTGAAAATGAAGGGGACAGACGTTTATGATGAGAATCTTCATTATCCACAACTGCTGCTCCTCGATAAAACATGATCTCATTTATGTGACCTCTGCAGATATCCACGCTGTCCTTGCCCTAGACACAAGTTACCTCGACTCTGCCTCTATTGACATGATTTATATGTGTGTTGAGTGGACCCTAACACATTCTCAGAATCACTTTCATTATCAAAACTTGATTGATAGTTGCCGAGACACATCGATCTGAAGCCCCGCATTATCCCCATGCCTACATATGATGGTTGATGATGTCATCAGTTGAATACCTCTGCTACTGTAAAGCTCCTTGTCATAAAAATTGAACATGTCATTCAATAGATTGAAAATCTGACTGGTATTGTGAACAATTGGAGATTCTGCTAGGAGAAAATTGTTTTGCTGAGATGTACATTTCCGAATTTTGTATTCCCTAATTTCTTCAATATCTCGGCTAATATTTGATCGACAACTACGAAACTTACTTGAAGGATGCTTACTACCTTGTAGATGTGCACAGGATATATTCTCATTTCAATGATTTCCCTCAGAGTTATGACCCTTTAATGTCAACATCAATACATGCTTGTTTGGTCCATATCTTGGTTACTATTTCATAAACAACTTTGAAACTTAAGTGGTAGATGTTTACTACCTTGTAGTTGTGCACTGTCCATGTTTTTCACTCATCTCAGTTATGGTCCTTTATGAACGATATCAATGTATGCTATAGTACTCCTCCTGGCTGTCTCTCCATTATTATTGGTGAAGAACATATGTAGGTGTTACCGGTTTCATCATGAGACAAGTGTGTGTGATCTGTTGACCAGTACTAGAGAACCCATTAAAAGCATTCCTTGATTTTATCTTTACATAGTAGATTTTTACCAATTTTATATTTTATGTATATTTATTATTTTGTATAGAGAGTCATTATTTTGTTATAGTATATCCTTATATATATTCTTGTACAGATGAGGACTTGAGAGGAATCAATCCTTCAGTGTGTGGGTTTGAATCAAGTCGTAGTATTCCATTATCTTCTCCTACAGCTTAACTGCAGGAAAAAAGTATTGAATTATGGTCTACATAAATATAATGTAACTATTTTTTTACCTAGGCCAACATTGATTGGTATAC
The DNA here is from genome assembly GCA_036873755.1 of Hanleya hanleyi. Taxonomy (NCBI): domain Eukaryota; kingdom Metazoa; phylum Mollusca; class Polyplacophora; order Lepidopleurida; family Hanleyidae; genus Hanleya; species Hanleya hanleyi. The sequence goes on from JAVTVY010053747.1 coordinate 20,763, forward strand.
TATGGTTACTTGCCTTGTAATCACAGAGAAGTGTCTGTACAAAGACTATGATGACAGTAAAAGACAGTTTCTCATTCTTGTGAAATCTGTCCATAGCTTGAGAAACTCCTAAAGCTGTAGAAATACATTTCAAATGAATAAAATCAGAGAAAATCAATTGAGACCTCGCTATGTCAACAATGTTCGATTTCTCCACCATCATCAGTGGGCCTTACAACAGACTGCCTTGAGAATGTGGACTCACCTCCTGTATTATATTGTATATTACTGCATATGTATTTATTTGTGATACAATATTTTAATATCACATGTTTGGAGTGCGGTGATAGGGTATATTTTTGAGCTCCTGTATGATATTTTACCATAGACTTATTATTATTATTATTATTATGTTTTACCATTCCATGGCAAACAGGGTTTGATCTCTTCTGAACCAGATGATTTTTGTATTAGCTGCTCTGTTTTAAGATAGATTTACTTTTTTGCTGGTGATTATCATCATTTGATAGTCCAATATTGAAATGCTGTAGATATATATGTGTATTGTTGATATTCAATTAATTTTATATTCTAGTTTTGAAGAGCTGAATAAAATTATGAGGGTTGTTTGTGTTTAAATTTTTTTAGACTTGGTTATTATTTCCCAAGGACATATATTTCCATTAGGTAAACAAATGTAGCTGTTAGTTTGCTGTGAGAAGATTAACTTCACTGGAGGTTAATGGGAGGCTTGCACAATACATGCAGGATCAGGAGATAAGGCAGAAGTGCTAGTTCTGTCAGTTGATTGGTTAACTGGGCCAAAATCAATGAACAGGAAGTGGCAATGACAGAATCTGATTGGATCATTGGTATTGTGCAACTCCTCCATTCGATCACTGGAAGATAGCGGGTGGTTGAGTGGGTTCAGGTTCCTGTTGCTTCAGTGCCTTTTGCTGAGAAGCAACAGGAACTTGATAATGTGATGTCTAGCACTGTGATATCACTTGTCTTTATTGCACCATGTAAGCGTCCTGTCTGTGTCTTGTGCGCTGTCCTCAGTGTTTTATAGGGTAGATGGAGGGTGTCTGGTTCCAAGCTGCTTCAAAGATTTCTTCTTTGAAGTAGCAGGAACACAGCTGGGCTGGGTGGTGCTTAGTTGGTTCGTCGTGATATAGCTGAAATATTGTTGAAAGCGACGTTAAATTATATTCACTCACTCACTCACTCACTGGAAGATGTACCAAGAATTGAGATATAATAATAGAACATTCACTTTAGCCCATTTAAGCTGCTCTGTGAACTAGATACGAGCTTATGTTCTATCCCAGTACCATCACCCTTCATGTGTGTGAGAAGATTGACCATAAACATGTTCTGTGTGAGAACATTGACCATATATATGCTCCGTGTGAGAACATTGACCATGTATATGCTGTATATGAGAACATTGACCATACATATGCTCTGTGTGAGAACATTGACAATAAACATGTTCTGTGTGAGAACATTGACCATATATATGCTCCGTGTGAGAACATTGACCATGTATATGCTGTATGTGAGAACATTGACCATACATATGCTCTGTGTGAGAACATTGACCATTCATATCCTCTGTATGAGAGCATTGGGCATACATATGCTCTGTGTGAGAACATTGACATTAGGCAGGCTCTGTGTGAGAACATTGACCATACATATGCTCTGTGTGAGAACATTGACCGTACATATGCTCTATGTGAGAACATTGACCATACATATGCTCTGTGTGAGAACATTGACCATACATATGCTCTATGTGAGAACATTGACCATAGACATGCTCTGTGTGAGAACATTGACCATAGACATGCTCTGTGTGAGAACATTGACCATAGACATGCTCTGTGTGAGAACATTGACCATACATATGCTCTGTGTGAGAACATTGACCATACATATGCTCTGTGTGAGAACATTGACCATAGACATGCTCTGTGTAAGAACATTGACCATACATATGCTCTATGTGAGAACATTGACCATACATATGCTCTGTGTGAGAACATTGACCGTACATATGCTCTATGTGAGAACATTGACCATACATATGCTCTGTGTGAGAACATTGACCATACATATGCTCTATGTGAGAACATTGACCATAGACATGCTCTGTGTGAGAACATTGACCATAGACATGCTCTGTGTGAGAACATTGACCATAGACATGCTCTGTGTGAGAACATTGACCATACATATGCTCTGTGTGAGAACATTGACCATACATATGCTCTGTGTGAGAACATTGACCATAGACATGCTCTGTGTGAGAACATTGACCATATATATGCTCTATATGAGAACACTGACCATACATGTGCTCTGTGTGAGAACATTGACCATACATATGCTCTGTTGAGAACATTGACCATTCATATGCTCTGTGAGAGCATTGGTCATACTTTTGCTCTTTGTGAGAACATTGAACATACATATGCTCTGTGTGAGAACATTGACCATATATATGCTCTATGTGAGAACATTTACCATACATATGCTCTGCGTGAGAACATTGACCATACATATGTTCTGTGTGAGAACATTGACCATACATATTCTCTATGTGAGAACATTGACCATACATATGCTCTGTATGAGAACATTGACCATATATATGCTCTGTGTTAGAACATTGACCATAGACATGCTTTGTGTGAGAACATTGACCATATATATGCTCTATATGAGAACACTGACCATACATGTGCTCTGTGTGAGAACATTGACCATACATATGCTCTGCATGAGAACATTGACCATACATATGCTCTGCGTGAGAACATTGACTATACATATGCTCTGTATGAGAACATTGACCATATATATGCTCTGTGTTAGAACATTGACCATAGACATGCTTTGTGTGAGAACTTTGACCATACATATGCTCTGCATGAGAACATTGACCATACATATGCTCTGCGTGAGAATGTTGACCATACATATGCTCTGTATGAGAGCATTGACCATACATATGCTCTGTGTGAGAACATTGACCATACATATTCTCTATGTGAGAACATTGACCATACATATGCTCTGTATGAGAACATTGACCATACATATGCTCTGTGAGAACATTGACCATAGACATGCTCTGTGTGAGAACTTTGACCATACATATGCTCTGCATGAGAACATTGACCATACATATGCTCTGCGTGAGAATGTTGACCATACATATGCTCTGTATGAGAGCATTGACCATACATATGCTCTGTGTGAGAACATTGACCATACATATTCTCTATGTGAGAACATTGACCATACATATGCTCTGTATGAGAACATTGACCATATATATGCTCTGTGTTAGAACATTGACCATAGACATGCTTTGTGTGAGAACTTTGACCATACATATGCTCTGCATGAGAACATTGACCATACATATGCTCTGCGTGAGAATGTTGACCATACATATGCTCTGTATGAGAGCATTGACCATACATATGCTCTGTGTGAGAACATTGACCATACATATGCTCTGTGTGAGAACATTGACCATAGACATGCTCTGTGTGAGAACAGTGACCATACATATGCCCTGTGTGAGAACATTGACCATACATATTCTCTATGTGAGAACATTGACCATATAAATGCTCTGGGTGAGAACATGGACCATACATATGCTCTGCGTGAGAACACTGTCCATAGACATGCTCTGTATGAGAACATTGGCAATTCACTCACTCTGCATGAGAACACTGACCATAGACATGCTCTGTGTGAGAAAATTTACCATAGACCTGCTCTGTTTGAGAACATTGACCATTCATATGCTCTATGTGAGAACATTGACCATACATATGCTCCATGTGAGAACATTGACCACACATATTCTCTTTGTGTGAGAACATTGCCTATATGAATACTCTGTGTGAGAACTTTGGCCATACTTACGCTCTGTGTGAGAACATTTTACGATGCATTTGCTCCGAGTGAGAACATTGACCATACATATGCTCCATGTGAGAACGCCCCGTGGGACTTCCGGAGATTGACCTGGGATGTCGTTGTGCACACCGCAGGTCATGGCAAGAATAGGCCTCAGCTCCTCAGACAGCTTGTCGTAAGAGGCGACTAACTGAGGTTTCCATGAGGTGTGAAAAGGAATAGGACCCCACCCGTGTGGTTCCCGGGTGTGAAAAGGAATAGGACCCAACGTCGTGATATGACTGAAATATAGTTGAAAGCGACGTTAAATCATATTCACTCACTCCATGTGAGAACATTGACCATACATATTCTCTGTGTGAGAACATTGACCATACATATGCTCTGTGTGAGAACATTGACCATACATATGCTCCATGTGAGAACATTGACCATACATATGATCTGTGTGAGAACATTGACCATACTTATGCTCCATGTGAGAACATTGACCATACATATGCTCCATGTGAGAACATTGACCACACATATGCTCTGTGTGAGAACATTGACCATACATATGCTCTGTGTGAGAACATTGACCATTCCATGTGAGAACATTGACCATACATATGCTCCGTGTGAGAACATTGACCATACATATGCTCCATGTGAGAACATTGACCATACATATGCTCCGTGTGAGAACATTGACCATACATATGCTCCATGTGAGAACATTGACCACACATATGCTTCATGTGAGAACATTGACCATTCATATGCTCTGTATGAGAGCATTGACCACACATATTCTCTTTGTGTGAGAACATTGCCTATATGAATGCTCTGTGTGAGACTTTGACCATACTTACGCTCTGTGTGAGAACATTTTACGATGCATTTGCTCCGAGTGAGAACATTGACCATACATATGCTCCATGTGAGAACATTGACCATACATATGCTTCATGTGAGAACATTGACCATACATATGCTCTGTATGAGAACATTGACCATACATATGTTCCATGTGAGAACATTGACCATACATATGCTCTGTGTGAGAACATTGACCATACATATGTTCCATGTGAGAACATTGATTTAAACTGTATATTTATTTCAAAAGAAACTGGGATCGGCGAACAGGCGCATTGCCTATATTAACGCCTTTCCCAAACACTTTGAAAAAACGTAATGTACATTGGCGGATATATAGTATACAGGTCAAATTAGATATAAATGTATATAAGATTAAGTGAATACATAAATCAAACGTGCATATGTGCATGCATACACATCTTAATAAATAATTGATTAATTGGCATACTGCGATATACGCAGCGGGGCAAGATTTATACAAACAGTTGTACATCATATTGTACACACGTGGATAATGAATTAATACATATACCATAAAATGAAGGCAGATATTATCGTGTGTATATATGTATATATATCATTTCATTTGATTTGAATAATATCAGTGAATAAACCGAATGAGATAAATAAGATAAATGCGATAAATGCAAGCAGAAACTATGATGGATTTGTTAGACCTGGATGCAGTTCAAATTATTCCTGAAATCGTTTGGACTGTACAATGAACATGTAAACACAGGTAAAAATGTTTGTGTTTTCAGCAGATATCAATAATGGATTTCCGAATAAAAGAGTGTCAATGTGATTCGCGGAGATGTCGTGTGTACATATGAGAATTAAGTGAACTGCATCCAAGTCGTAAACGTGAATGGATGATCTGGACTTTCCTGTCACCAATATAGTAATAAGGAGGAACAATTTTATCGTTTCTGGAGAGATTTCGACGGAAAGAAGAGTAACTAACAGAATCTCGAATAGCGACATCTAGATTATTCCACATACGGATGACAGAAGGAAGGAACGAGTTTTTATATAATTCAGTTCGTGCATAAGGAGGTGTAATATTACCTATATTACGCAATATATAGCTTGATATAGATGAGTTTGGGGCTGGAGCTAGAGAGGAGAGATAAGCTGGCGTGCTCCCATTGACCATTTTATAGAATAAACATAATTTGTGTCTATTTCTACGTTTATATAGCGATATGAAGCCTGTTTCTTCGTACAGGAGAGCATGGCTCGTACCACGAATGCACCCAGATATAGACCGTAGTGCATCTAATTGAAGATCTTCAAGAGTGGCAGATTCATATTGATAGCAATTGCACCAGACAACGTCGGCATAATCAAAAATAGGTAGTATAAATGAAGAGTAAAACCTTTCCAGAGAACGGCGAGAGAGTCGATATTTCAAGCTGCGAAGGCAGTTAATCATGGGAGAGATCTTGTCGACAAGCGATTGAACGTGGCCAGACCAACGTCCTGACGAATGAAATGTTAACCCTAGATGCTTATGCTGGGTAACCTCAGCAATTGGTAGATTTCCCAGGTTGAGATTGGGACCCCGGACTGAGTTTCTTTTCAGGGAAAATAAGATTTCTTTCGTTTTGGCTGCACTAAATTTTACAAGCCAGGTTTCAGCCCAGGTGGAGATAGTTTGCAGAGACGTGTTCAATATATTGGCAGAAGTAGCTGGATTTTCAACAGTTATATATAGTGATGTGTCATCGGCAAACAGCCTAATATTGCATCTTATGTCATTGACGATATCATTAATGTAGATTAGGAAGAGAAGTGGTCCGAGAACAGACCCTTGTGGAACCCCAGCGTTTATGTTTCTTGGGTCCGATGATTTGCCGTCTATCACCACAATTTGACGCCTATCAGAGAGGTAATCGCGAAACCAACCAAGAAGAGCTCCCCTGATTCCAATGGATTCAAGTTTGCGAAGCAGTCCCTTGTGCCACACTCTGTCAAAAGCTTTTGTTATATCACAAAAGACAGCGCGAACTTCTTTACCTTCGTCCAGAGCTTTACATATAAAATTGTAAATATCTGTCAGTTGATAGACTGTACTATCACCCGGAATAAAGCCTGAGATTGGAAAGAAGATTATTATCCAGAAGGAATTTGAAAAGATATTTAAAAATACACTTTTCGAAAACTTTGCTGATATTACTTGTTAAGGATATGGGTCTATAATTTGTAATTTCATTTTTGCTTCCTTTTTTGTGAATTGGGGTTACGTTTGCCAATTTCCAGTTTTCGGGCATACTCTCTTCCAAGAGACATTTATTAAAAAATTTCATTAACGGATATGCAAGTACAGAGGCTGCACATTTCAACAGTCTATTACTTATACGATCAGGTCCCACTGATTTACTTATATCGAGCCCGAGGAGGATGTTTCTCACATCGTCATATTTTATGATAATGTTGTCGAGAATATTAGTATGGAGAGGTAATATGGGGGGTTCTTTACCAACATCGTCTAAGGAAGAACACTCAATAAAATAGTTGTTAAACAAATTGGCTATATCATTCGGTTCATTTGATACTTTTCCATTAAAAATTATATTTGGGAACTGGGTAGATATATGTTGTTCTTTCATATATGATTTTATTAATTTCCACCAATCTCTACTTACAAATTTTGTTTCAGTAATTTTTGCGTCGAGCTGTATCTGATATTCTAATTTGGCCGCCCTGATTAGTTTTATAGCCTCATTTCGGATTGTTCGAAACTGTTCCCAATGCTGGGGTAGATTTGTCCGTTTAGCTTTTTTGTGTATTCTGTCACGCCTGCGCATCATTCTTCGTAGATCATTTCTCATCCACGGTTTGTCTCGTGGTCTTATTGTAACAATTTTATGTGGAATATGGTTTTCTGCTGTATGTTGAATACGGTCAGTTATGTTTTTAGCTATTTCATTGTTGTCACTAAAGAAAAGAGAGTCCCAGTCAGTTGTCACAAGAGAATTAAGTAGTCCGTCAGCATCCATTTGATCATATAGCCAGATATGACGTGTGAAGCAGGGTTGATCAAATCCACGTTCCTTGATTGACACATAGGTTGCATGGTGATCACTGCAGAATGTGAGAACATTGACCATACATATGCTCTATGTGAGAACATTGACCATACATATGCTCTGTGTGAGAACATTGACCATACATATGCTCTGTGTGAGAACATTAACCATACATATGCTCCATGTGAGAACATTGACCATACATATGCTCTGTGTGAGAACATTGACCATACATATGCTCCATGTGAGAACATTGGCCATACATATGCTCCATGTGAGAACATTGACCATACATATGCTCTGTGTGAGAACATTGGCCATACATATGCTCTGTGTGAGAACATTGACCATACATATGCTCCATGTGAGAACATTGACCATTCATATGCTCTGTGTGAGAACATTGACCATACATATGTTCCATGTGAGAACATTGACCATACATATGCTCTGTGTGAGAACATTGACCATACTTATGCTCCATGTGAGAACATTGACCATACATATGCTCCATGTGAGAACATTGACCATGCATATGCTCTGTGTGAGAACATTGACCATACATATGCTCCATGTGAGAACATTGGCCATACATATGCTCTGTGTGAGAACATTGACCATACATATGTTCCATGTGAGAACATTGACCATACATATGCTCCATGTGAGAACATTGACCATACATATGCTCTGTATGAGAACATTGACCACACATATCCTCTTTGTGTGAGAACATTGCCTATATGAATGCTCTGTGTGAGAACTTTGACCATACTTACGCTCTGTGTGAGAACATTTTACGATGCATTTGCTCCGAGTGAGAACATTGACCATACATATGCTCCATGTGAGAACACCCCGTGGGACTTCCGGGGATTGACATGGGATGTCGTTGTGCACACCGCAGGGCATGGCAAGAATAGGCCTCAGCTCCTCAGACAGCTTGTCGTAAGAGGTGACTAACTGAGGCTTCCTTGGGGTTCCCGGGTGTGAAAAGGAATAGGACCCTACCCGTGTGGTTCCCGGGTGTGAAAAGGAATAGGACCCAACGTCGTGATATGACTGAAATATAGTTGAAAGCGACGTTAAATCATATGCACTCACTCACTCACTCCATGTGAGAACATTGACCATACATATGCTCTGTGTGAGAACATTGACCATACATATGCTCTGTGTGAGAACATTGACCATACATATGCTCTCTGTGAGAACATTGACCACACATATTCTCTTTGTGTGAGAACATTGCCTATATGAAAGCTCTGTATGAGAACTTTGACCATACTTATGCTCTGTGTGAGAACATTTGACGATGCATAAGTTCTGTGTACAAACATTGACCATACATATGTTCTGTGTGTAAGACGGGTTCCTGTTGTTTCAATGCATTTTGATGAGAAGCAACAGGAACTTGATAATGTGATGTCTGCCACTGTAATATCGCTTGCCTTTATTGCACCATGTAAGCATCCTGTCTGTCTCTTGTGTGCTGTCCTCAGTGTTTTATAGGGTGGGTGGATGGTTCCATGCTGTTTCAAAGAGTTCTTCTTTGAAGTAAAAGGAACGGAACTTGGCTGGGTGGTGCTTAGTTGGTTCATCGCGATATAGCTGAAATATTGTTGAAAGTGACGTTAAATTCTATTCACTCGCCCTGTGTGTGAGAACATTGACCGTACATATGCTGTGTGTGTGTGTGTGAGAACATTGACCATTCTAATGCTCTGTGGAGCAAACCACCGGAAAACAGCTTTGAAGGAAGGAACAATGAACACAGGCCAGCTTGATTCCAGATGTACATGAACATTTAATAGGAACATGCCAGTAGTAGGGAGACAGTATTTAAAACCACATTGACCTGGCGTAAGAATCTGGCGTAGTGGTCAAGTGCATTATAGTACCGGCAAAGGTGTGCGCCATCTCAATAATTTGCATATTGGGGAGTTCCGACAGGGAGGGTTTGTGGAGGTCACGTGACGGTCAAGTGTATGGGGCATGTATTCCTCCGCTGTGATGCGCTCTGGTGTTGATGCGGTCTGCCTCCGTGGACAGAAAGTAGTCCCAAATACGCGGGGAACCAGGGGAAATTCTCCAGACCGCTAGTGGACCGATTGGGTCGAGTGAGGTGTCAAAGTGAAGCGCTCCTCCAGGGCCATCCAGTCATGGGTGGGTGTATGTAAAATTAGGATTTGTCCCCGAAAGTATAAAAAGCGGAACCCGGACTTTATCCCCACAATAGGGGAAAATTCCTATCAGCCATATCCAAAAGGTCTAATATCGGTCCCCCGGGCTTATCGGGGTCTGCCTATCAAGTCATGGGTGGGTGCATGTAAAATTAGGATTTGTTCCGAAAATATAAAAAGCGGAACACGGACTTTACCCGTACAATAGGGGAAAACTCCTATCAACCCTATCCAAAAGGGCTAATATCGGTCCCCCGGGCTTATCGAGGCCTGCCTATCAAGTTATGGGTGGGTACATGTTTTCACAGAAAAAAAATATAAAAAGAGGAACACAGACTTAACCTCTACAATAAGGGCCTGATTTGCACATTTGCATCTATACGGGAAAATGGCTGTATGGGATATGGGGGTCATTTTTGGGGGGGGGGGGATTTTACTATGGGTTGTTTGGTCTTGTTTTTCACGTCTCGCCACGAAAAACACGATGGGAGGGGTCTCGAAGTTAAGCGGTGAAAGTTTTTGAAAAATTCACGGAGGTCTGTATAGGCCCATACTGGCTATGGGGGATAGGTCCATACTGCAAAATTCACACATGTTCATTGCGATATGGGTTGTTTGGTCTTGTCTTTCACGTCTCCCCATGTAGAACACAAGTTAAGCGGTGAAATTTTTCGAAAAGTTCATGGAGATCCGGATAGGCCCATACTGACGGGCGTTGGGCACGTCTCACTCCCGGAGCTCGGAGCTCTCGGAGCTCTTGGAGTCTTAGCTAAGATTCATAGCCTCTCCCTTCCCTCAACGCTATGCCGACGACAAATACATTTCCCTGGTGGTAACTCGAACATTTCCATGGCGCACTTATTATTGCCTTTGCGCCCTATTGGACCTTCATTAACTTGAGAAAATGGGCCGCCATGAATAAAAATACCATAATCGATGTTGTGATCATCATCCCCTGTATACACGGGGTCTATTATGACGGAAATGCCCATCTTCTTGACCCTCGATTTCAGGTGATTTTGAGGCTCCATAGGGATAATTTTAACGTCTGTAATTGATATATGACCGACGAAGGTCCATTTAGTCTGCCATTTCTGTATTTTTATTCATGGCGGCCCATTTTCTCAAGTTAATGAAGATCCTATAGGGCGCAACGGTAATAATAAATGCGCCATGGAGATGTTCGAGTTACCACCAGGGGAATGTATTTGTCGTCGGCATAGCGTTGAGGGAAGGGAGACGCTATGAATCTTAGCTATTGGAGTCTGAGCTTGGAGCTCTTGGAGCTCGGAGCTTGGAAGTGATGTCATCGTAGGCTTGCGAGCACCCTGTACCCTATAGACCGTAGGACATAGGGTACACCAGTGTGCGGGTGCACCACAGGCGCATGCGCATGCCTACGATGATGTCACTTCCAAGCTCCGAACTCCAAGAGCTCAAGCTCAGACTCCGAGAGCTCCGGGAGTGAGACGTGCCCAACGCCCGTCAGTATGGGCCTATCTAGACCTCCGTGAACCCTCCCATCATGTTCTACATGATGAGACATGAAAAACAAGACCAAACAACCCAAATCGCAATGAACATGTGTGAATTTCTCAGTATGGACCTATCCCCCATAGCCAGTATGGGCCTATATACAGACCTCCGTGAACTTTTCAAAAAAATTCACCGCTTAGCTCCGGGACCCTTCCCATCGTGTTTTTCGTGGTGAGACGTGATAAACAAGACCAAACAACCCATAGTAAAATAAAAAAAATGACCACCCCCATACCCCATACAGGCATTTCCCCGTATAGATGCAAATGTTCGAATCAGGCCCCTTAATTTGTAGAGGTAAAGTCCGTGTTCCGCTTTTTATGCGCCCGCCAAAAGGCGGACGTATTATGTGATGGCGGTTTCCGTCCATCTGTCCGGTTCTCGTGTCCGGTCTATATCTGGGACAGTTTCCTATCTACAGTTCCAATTTTTGGTGAGTGGATACCCTACGGGGAGACGATGTGTCGCGTACCAAAATGAAGGTCGAGGTCAGAGGTCAAAGGTCACTGGCCCAAAAAAACAGGAAATCACTGAAGTGTTCGTGTTCGGTCTATATTTGTGAACGTTTTCTATCCACACTTGCAATTTTTTGTGAGTGGATACGCTAGGTGGAGACGATGTGTCGCGTACCAAAATTGAGGTCGAGGTCAGAGATCAAAGGTCACTGTTGCCTAAAATCAGAAAATCATTGATCGTTGACAGTTTTCTATCTACAGTTTTAATTTTTGGTGAGTGGATGCCCTAGGGGGAAGCTATGTGTCGCAAACTAAATGTAGGTCAAGGTCAGAGGTCAAAGATCAATGTGACCGAAAAATCAGGAAATCATTAAAAATTTCTATTTTTTTGTGAGTGGATTCAAATAGGGGGAAATGAAGAAATACCAAAATACATACCAAAATGTAGGTCAAAGTCGAAGGTCAAAGGTCACTGTGACCCCAAAATCAGGAAATTATTAAAAATAACATCTCTTTGTGTCAGTAGATATATTAGGGGGACACAATGTGTCACATATCAAAATGAAGGTCAAAGGTCAAGGTCACTGACCCCAAAATCGTGAAATTGTTAAAAATCATGATTTTTTTAGTCCATTGAGAAATTACGGGTAGCCGTTTTGTCATGCACCAAATTTAGATCCAGGTCATCAGTCAAGATCACTGTGACCCCAGAATCAAGGTCAAAGGTCAGTGTGACCTAAAAATCAGAAAATCATTAAAATTACTAAGTTTTTGTGAGTGGATTCAATAGGGGGAAATGAAGTGTCGCATACCAAAAATTAGGTCAAGTTCAAAGGTCACTGTGACCCCAAAATCAGGAAATTTTAAAAATAACTTCGTTATTGTGTCTGTAGATATACTAGGGGGACACGATGTGTCACAAACCAAAATGTAGGTCAAGGTCAAAGGTCAAGGTCACTGTGACCCCAAAATCGTGAAATTATTAAAAATCATTATTTTTTGTGTCAATTGAGAAATTACGGGGAGACGGTTTGTCATGTACCAAAATTTAGATCAAGGTCAATAGTCAAGATCACTGTGACTCCAGAATCAAGAAATCTTTGAAAATTACTTTGTTTTGTGTCAGTAGATACATTAGGGAGACATGATGTGTCACATACCAATATGTAGGTCAAGGCCGAACGTCAACGTCACTGTGACCTCCAAAATCATGAAATTCATAAAAATCATTATTTTTTCGTGTCCATTGATACATTGAGGGAAGACGATGTGTCGTGTATCAAGATTTAGGCCAAGGTCAAAGGTCAAGGTCACTGAAACCCCAAAATCAGGAATTCATTAAAAGTCACATTTTCATGCCTGTCGAAGACGAGGTCATGTAATGCGATGTTGGGTTCTGTCCATTCATCCGTTAACATTTGTTGTCCATGCGATATCTCTAGTTTCAAGGTATGGATTGGTACCAAACTTTGAGTATACCGTACCCACATGGCAAAGAGGAGCCATACATCAATTTGTCAAAGGTCAAGGTCACAGTCCCCCAAAACTGAATCAAGTTTAGCTGACTATATGTGTTAGGTTGGAATATTCACAGTTCTCTCCCCTACATGTATATGGCATTTGTCCTGTGGAGTTGCCTGCCGTGTTTGAAACAGCTACATTTAGTTAAACTGTTGTGAAATAAAAACCATACATTTACTAATTTAACGGGGAGAGGTGTCCTTTATGACCTTCATACCTGTTTTAATATTAACTCAAAAACAAAGGTTTACTTCATCACTTTCTTCTTCCTTCATGAAAAATTTTCTCATCTGAGGGAAATCCATTTGCAGGAAAACTACTATTTGCTTGTGTTTGACTATTGTCGATTGCAGTGTGGGATATGTGAGCTCTCGGCTCTTGCTCCAAGGTCAACTAGTTACCAAGAGTTTAGCTCATTTTAGTTTATCATTCAATATAAGCTGTGATATATGTTACGTTTTCAGAAGCACAAAATTGTAGACCTCTGGATTGCTAGCTATACCAATTGGAATCAAGGCTATTAAACAACCTTGAAATTTGGACCAATGTAATTCCAGATATACGGGCGTATATTGAAGCCCCTTGGGCTCTTGTTATATTTTTTTTCTGTGAAAACATGCACCCACCCATAACTTGATAGGCAGGCCCTGATAAGCCCGGGGGACCAATATTAGCCCTTTTGGATAGGGTTGATAGGAGTTTTCCCCTATTGTAGGGGTAAAGTCTGTGTTCCGCTTTTTATATTTTCGGGACAAATCCTAATTTTACATGCACCCACTCATGACTTGATAGGCAGACCCCGATAAGCCCGGGGGACCGATATTAGCCCTTTTGGATATGGCTGATTGTTTTCCCCTATTGTGGGGGTAAAGTCCGTGTTCCGCTTTTTATACTTTCGGGGACAAATCCTAATTTTACATACACCCATCCATGACTGGATGGCCCTGGAGGAGCGCTTCACTTTGACACCTCACTCGACCCAATCGGTCCACTAGCGGCCTGGAGAATTTCCCATGGCTCCCCGCGTATTTCGGACTACTTTCTGTCCGCGGAGGCAGACCGCATCACCTCTGACCGCATCACCGCGGAGGAATACATGCCCCATGCACTTGACCGTCACATGACCTCCACACACCCTCCCTGTCTCATATTGGAATATTCATAGTTCTCTCCCCTACATGGATATGGCATTTGTCCTGTGGAGTTGCCTGCCGTGTTTGAAACAGCTACATTTAGTTAAACTGTTGTGAAATAAAAACCATACATTTACTAATTTAACGGGGAGAGGGGTCCTTTATGACCTTCATACCTGTTTTAATATTAACTAAAAAACAAAGGTTTACTTCATCACTTTCTTCTTCCTTCATGAAAATTTTTCTCATCTGAGGGAAATCCATTTGCAGGAAAACTACTATTTGCTTGTGTTTGACTATTGTCGATTGCAGTGTGGGATATGTGAGCTCTCGGCTCTTGCTCCAAGGTCAACTAGTTACCAAGAGTTTAGCTCATTTTAGTTTATCATTCAATATAAGCTGTGATATATGTTACGTTTTCAGAAGCACAAAATTGTAGACCTTTCTCTGGATTGCTAGCTATACCAATTGGAATCAAGGCTATTAAACAACCTTGAAATTTGGACCAATGTAATTCCAGATATACGGGCGTATATTGAAGCCCCTTGGGCTCTTGTTATATTTTTTTTCTGTGAAAACATGCACCCACCCATAACTTGATAGGCAGGCCCTGATAAGCCCGGGGGACCAATATTAGCCCTTTTGGATAGGGTTGATAGGAGTTTTCCCCTATTGTAGGGGTAAAGTCTGTGTTCCGCTTTTTATATTTTCGGGACAAATCCTAATTTTACATGCACCCACTCATGACTTGATAGGCAGACCCCGATAAGCCCGGGGGACCGATATTAGCCCTTTTGGATATGGCTGATAGTTTTCCCCTATTGTGGGGGTAAAGTCCGTGTTCCGATTTTTATACTTTCGGGGACAAATCCTAATTTTACATACACCCATCCATGACTGGATGGCCCTGGAGGAGCGCTTCACTTTGACACCTCACTCGACCCAATCGGTCCACTGGCGGCCTGGAGAATTTCCCATGGCTCCCCGCGTATTTCGGACTACTTTCTGTCCGCGGAGGCAGACCGCATCACCGCGGAGGAATACATGCCCCATGCACTTGACCGTCACATGACCTCCACAAACCCTCCCTGTCGGAACTCCCCAATATGCAAATTATTGAGACGGCGCACACCTTTGCCGGTACTATAATGCACTTGACCTCTTCGCCAGATTCTTACGCCATATTTTTTTCTGTGAAAACATGCACCCACCCATAACTTGATAGGCAGGCCCCGATAAGCCCGGGGGACCACTATTAGCCCTTTTGGATAGGGTTGATAGGAGTTTTCCCCTATTGTAGGGGTAAAGTCTGTGTTCCGCTTTTTATATTTTCGGGACAAATCCTAATTTTACATGCACCCACTCATGACTTGATAGGCAGACCCCGATAAGCCCGGGGGACCGATATTAGCCCTTTTGGATATGGCTGATAGTTTTCCCCTATTGTGGGGGTAAAGTCCGTGTTCCGATTTTTATACTTTCGGGGACAAATCCTAATTTTACATACACCCATCCATGACTGGATGGCCCTGGAGGAGCGCTTCACTTTGACACCTCACTCGACCCAATCGGTCCACTGGCGGCCTGGAGAATTTCCCATGGCTCCCCGCGTATTTCGGACTACTTTCTGTCCGCGGAGGCAGACCGCATCACCGCGGAGGAATACATGCCCCATGCACTTGACCGTCACATGACCTCCACAAACCCTCCCTGTCGGAACTCCCCAATATGCAAATTATTGAGACGGCGCACACCTTTGCCGGTACTATAATGCACTTGACCTCTTCGCCAGATTCTTACGCCATATTTTTTTCTGTGAAAACATGCACCCACCCATAACTTGATAGGCAGGCCCCGATAAGCCCGGGGGACCACTATTAGCCCTTTTGGATAGGGTTGATAGGAGTTTTCCCCTATTGTAGGGGTAAAGTCTGTGTTCCGCTTTTCATATTTTCGGGACAAATCCTAATTTACATGCACCCACCCATGACTTGATAGGCAGACCCCGACAAGCCCGGGGGACCGATATTAGCCCTTTTGGATATGGCTGATAGTTTCCCCCTATTTTAGGTGTAAAGTCCGTGTTCCGCTTTTTATACTTTCGAGGACAAATCCTAATTTTACATGTAACCACCCATGAATTGATGGCCCTGGAGGAGCGCTTCACTTTGACACCTCACTCGACCCAATAGGTCCACTAGGGGCCCCTTTCGCCCCTGAAGATTGCCGATGATTCTCACGAAAAACCCCGTATTTGGGACTACTTTCTGTCCGCGGGAGCTTTTTCCCACGACCGCATCACCGCCAGATCGCATCACCGCGGAGGAATACATGCCCCATGCACTTGACCGTCACGTGACCTCCACAAACCCTCCCTGTCGGAACTCCGCAATATGCAAATTATTGAGACGGCGCACACCTTTGCCGGTACAATAATGTACTTGACCTCTACGCCAAATTCTTACGCCAGGTCAATGTGGTTTAAATACTCTCTCCCTACTACTTATGTCATACTAAATATAAGTTATAACGCGAGTATAGAAGGCTACACTACATGACAATAACAGACATTTTTGCAAAAAAGGTGAAAATTGTCCCAATGTACCCCAACCACTTTCAAAAGCGTTCCTCGCAACCGTCTCCTGAGGAAACTCCGCATAGGATCAAAGAGTCGGCGACCAACACAATATATCGATAAGATTTACCCTGTCCAATAACTTATTGGCTCATCATATGGGCAGAGTCCCATTCCCTCTCTCAAGACAAGACTATTTTCTGACCTAACCCAGTAGTGCATAACCCAAATAGTTCTTTACTTGCTGTCTTGGTGGATAATGTGATTACAAGACCAAATTGAAAACGAACTCCAAAATGAGATAGATCGCTTACAAGATTGGTCCCAGGCATCAATGGTGAGTGAAGTTGTAGTATCCAGTTCCGTACAGAAGAACAGCAACATGTTCCGTAGATCCAACAGTAATCCAGAATCTCTCGATTAATTATGGTCTAAGAGCTATCATCCAGAGCTTCAAACGATGCAGTGGAAACTTCCGTAGGACCAAACATAATCACTCTACCCGAACGGAGGAAATAAACGTTAACAATCCAGATTACAAATCCTCGTACAAGGAGTGACCAACAAGCCGACATTTGGAACTCTTTCTTCGAAGACCTGGTCTTCTCTGGAAGTGTCAATTTTTTTTCAAAGAAAACCAGAAAATGCCTTGGTACCGTATATTTTTCCTATAGCAAACTATTCATTTCATCGCAAAATGTTCAAAAATAGACTCCAACACCAACTTTGACGAATGATATCAACTTTATAGATTTATTTTCTTTTGTGGTTAATAGATAATTATCTCACTAGACTTGAATTTATATTGCTGTCAATAATCTTATTCAACAAAGTTAGTCTTTGTTTATATTGTAAGGAATCGTCGAGAGAAAGATCATGGTCCGTCTCTTTAGGGAGCATCACTTCCAGGCAGGGCCATCCTGAAGTTTTTCACGGCAACGCTGAGTTTATGCGAAGAGTCCATTCTACATTTTGAATCGGTTAAAATCCGCCGATTTTTCTTTATGCGTTCCTCTCTGGTGCCGTCATCCTGTGTGGCTACCATTGGACTTTCTCCAGAAGCTCTTGCCAACGGAAGATTGGGCACAAACTGTTTTACAACGGGCGTAGTTCCTTGTATCATTTCTCTCACATAATCTGGTTGTGAGCCGTGAACTAGGTGCTGGCAGGGGTAGTTGCCTGACTTTAATGGGTATCCACATTTTAATCTGGGATCTTCTTTATTCATAAGCAATGAAAGCAGTACCTGCTCACTTGAGCTTAGTTCCGGTCGGGGAGAACTCATGGCGTTCAGGAGAATGGTGTTCGCAGTGGAGCGAATGTCGTCTTGTATCGCGGAAGAAATGTCTATCTTGGGAAGGCTCAGTTCAGCTTTTGGTCCATTTTGTCGGTCGTATCCCAATTCCTTTCCTGTATTGTAAGAGCGATTTGTCGAAGTTCCATTATCGTTTTCACCAATCTGAGAGATGTTAGGGGCGTTTATTTCAGGCAAACCTGCGAAATGGACCTTCTTTTGTGCCCTTCTTTCAGGCATCGGTTCGGTTGTATTGTATCGTCCGTCTAGCAGTTGCGCCGGATGATGAAGGAAAGGAAGATTTTTGTTGCTATATCTGGAAAAATCAACAAAATCTCCCTGAAAACCTCTTCCCGCCATGGCGAAGGCTGAAGAGGACCGGGTTAGATCGTTCCTGGTCGGTTGTCGTGGAGAGATCTGACGAACGACCAAGCTTCCAATAGGGCGTACTTCTGGAGCTCTCTGCTTCTCTTCACCAACAACTTTACGACGAATTGCTGACATGGCTCCTTTACGACACAGTTGGATCTTCTCTTCATCTGTGACGACAAATCGAACGGGCGGCAGAAGCAGCTTGTCCCCCGACTGTTGAGATCGTTCCCATTTTCTCCTGTCCCATGTGCTCAAGTAGTCCCTCATATCCACGGATCTCTGTCGTGGCAGGTATCCATAAGTTCGACGTCGTCCTTGTATCGGGAAACCAATGATTTTGGTGGGGATGACTGACTGGCCAGATTGCTGACGTTCCAGCTGAGCCTTTTGAATCCTTTCCAATCGACCCTTAAGTTCGTACATCTTGAAGGCTATGCTTTGCTGAACATCTTCAGCCTTTTCATGAGTATGCCTACCCAATACGACTGGGTTGTAGTTGTGACGCCAAGGTGGTGTAGGCCATGAACTGTCGTCAACGACAATATCCTCATCTCTCTGACGCTTCTGTGACGTCATCGTCCACCTGGCTCTACAACGTCACGACGAATAACTTCCACGGCCTGAAAGCGAGACGACGTCACGTTAAAAACGATGTACAGTAGCAACTTAAGGAAGTAGAGGACGTTCATTTCCCTGCTCTTATGGGGCTACAACATGGTCATTTGTCAAATTTTTCAAAACAAGCTGAATTTCCTAACAAAAGTACCCAGACATATCAAAATGGAATAAAAATCAACAAAAGACACAACACAACCATTTATGCGTTTTACTGGTGGTTCGATAGTGTGATGGGATGGACCAAAAAATTGGCATTTTAAATTCAACGGTTGAAGGGTGCAAAGTGCTCCATAGATTAAAAATTATTCCTCCGGAATACCCCCAAATTCACTCTTATTCAGTTTCAACTAAAACAAAACTTCTGAATGGCTAATAAATTGATCTTCAATAATATTCTCCACACCCACCACGATTCCCCACCCCCACCCCCTCCTGGAAATAGGACTGAAAAGGCTCCGTTTATCTGTTATACTGCTAATATTTTCTAAGAAAGTATGGTGTCCCCCTGTTTTTATTACATATTTAACAAGCACTATATGTGTTTAGTATTATATAGCAAAATGGGAAAAATTTGACCTTGGGAAGTCTGATTTATTGAACATCTAAGAAGAAAAAATTCAAATTTCCCTATGTATTCAGTGTTATGGCTTTTAAGTGGTATAGATGCATTTGGCTGCCATATTTTTTTAACGAGTATGGTGACCCCATATTTTTTTTTCATGGATCATCTTCTCCTAACCTGGTGAAAAAATCCTGAAATTTAAAAAAAAATTCAACCTCTAGAAATGAACGTCCTCTACTCCCTTAAGGTGGCTCCCTGGTTTCGGTGCAAAGTCATGTCATTTTTCTCATATTTTTTTTATAGCTCGGGAAGTTCATCTTATATCAGAAAATGATATAAAAATTGGGGCATAGCGTATTACTTTTTTCTAAATTTCAAG
The DNA here is from genome assembly GCA_036873755.1 of Hanleya hanleyi. NCBI lineage: Eukaryota > Metazoa > Mollusca > Polyplacophora > Lepidopleurida > Hanleyidae > Hanleya > Hanleya hanleyi. The sequence continues at coordinate 41,211 of JAVTVY010053747.1, forward strand.
TTGTATAACGTGTACCTGTGGCAAATTGGTACAATGTGAATACTATGTAAAACACCCAATACTTGAGACATAATTGTTTTCAGAATATTCAAAAGTCATATCAATTTTCTCATTTTTTAAATATGTATTCCTTGAAACATGTAGTTTTTGAATAACTCAAATTTAAGGTAGGTCGCCATTCAAAAAAGGGCATGAATGGGGCTCTGAATCTACCTATTCCCACACTTTTTCCCGCCATTTTGCATGAAGTCTCAACAATGCAACGTCATGACGTCGACAAATGCCACGCCAACAATGATTTTGCCATTCGACGTCATGACGTCACAAGGGATAATGTATCAATTGCTTACAAAACGAGCAGCTGAAACGTAAACGCTGCATGTCAAAGTATCTCATTCTATCCATTCTCTCACAAGAGTACGATAACAAGGGAGGTAATTGTTATGCGCAAGAGGCTGCGCAGAACAGTCATTCGTGTAACCAGGGAGCCACCTTAATATCATTATTCTGGGCTGAAGTGATCTGGCATATCAAGAGAATATCGTTCTGCTGAGCTAGCCCCTCTTAATTAGAAGGTGAGTAGACTCGTGGAAATGGCATTAATATCAGTTTCACATAGTATCGGACCATCAACTTCGAAAGAACTTAAGGTCTGTGACTTTCTATTGGAGATTCTGGAAGCGGATACTAACGATGCATTTCGGATTGCCCTCATATTTGTAAATGGACAAGTTCACGAAACTCCAGTGGTCTGCATGATTTGGGTCGTATTCATCCCGTTTAAGCTCTAGCTTACTCTGCGAACATGCAACTCGATTACCCGTATTAACTGTGGTTGTCAGTAAACTGCTATTGAAACTGAATAAAATTGGTAAACGTAATTTCTCAGACATACTTCATGATATTGTTGATAACCAATTTTGAACGTACCTTATAGGAACAGTGTGAACAATTCTACATCTCCAAGATCTGCCATATTAACGGATCATTTGTAGACAGACTAACACGGTTATACATTCATCCACGAAGCCGTCGTCATTTGTGAACACCTACGGCTAAGTCTTGGCAATATACGAAACCTGGATTAGACTGCATAAACCAAGAGAAACTCGGAAATGACTTCTACACTTATATTGAAACATAAATGTATAATGACCTTAATCCGTATAGGTTTAATTTGACCAAATCCGGTTCGATCGAACAATGAATCCATAACTCTGAATTAAAGTTTAATACTTGCAGTATTAACACTGGTGCCAATTATTTACGTTACTTTGCAGAGAAACAACTCCAGACATTATTAAGGCGCCAAACCTGCATGGAAAGCGCTTAAGCCGTAGATTAACTGATATAATGCCTTTATTTGTGCAAAGGTCTGGTCAGCTGACAGTAGTGTCCATTGAGGTAGAAATTGTTTCTGGATTACATATACCCGTAGTTCATGATCAGTTTCAGGTGAGTATGGCATCAGATTGTATTCGGACATTTCAACAATGTTACACTAACAGTTTCAGATGTTACAAACAATGACAATGAGACAATGCCAGAATGAATACCAATGTTACACTAACAGTTTCAGATGTTACAAACAATGACAATGAGACAATGCCAGAATGAATACCAATGTTACACTAACAGTTTCAGATGTTACAAACAATGACAATGAGACAATGCCAGAATGAATACCAATGTTACACTAACAGTTTGAGATGTTACAAACAACAATGAGACAATGCCAGAATGAATACCAATGTTACACTGACAGTTTGAGATGTTACAAACAACAATGAGACAATGCCAGAATGAATACCAATGTTACACTGACAGTTTCAGATGTTACAAACAATGACAATGATACAATGCCAGAATGAATACCAATGTTACACTAACAGTTTCAGACGTTACAAACAATGACAATGAGACAATGCCAGAATGAATACCAATGTTACACTAACAGTTTCAGATGTTACAGACAATGACAATGAGACAATGCCAGAATGAATACCACTGTTACACTAACAGTTTCAGATGTTACAAACAATGACAATGAGACAATGCCAGAATGAATACCAATGTTACACTAACAGTTTCAGATGTTACAAACAATGACAATGGGACAATGCCAGAATGAATACCAATGTTACACTAACAGTTTCAGATGTTACAATGACAATGAGACAATGCCAGAATGAATACCAATGTTACACTAACAGTTTCAGATGTTACAATGACAATGAGACAATGCCAGAATGAATACCAATGTTACCCTAACAGTTTCAGATGTTACAATGACAATGAGACAATGCCAGAATGGATACCAATGTTACACTAACAGTTTCAGATGTTACAATGACAACGAGAGAATGCCAGAATGAATACCAATGTTACACTAACAGTTTCAGATGTTACAAACAATGACAATGAGACAATGCCAGAATGAATACCAATGTTACACTAACAGTTTCAGCTGTTACAAACAATGACAATGAGACAATGCCAGAATGAATACCAATGTTACACTAACAGTTTCAGATGTTACAAACAATGACAATGAGACAATGCCAGAATGAATACCAATGTTACACTAACAGTTTCAGATGTTACAAACAACAATGGGACAATGCCAGAATGAATACCAATGTTACACTAACAGTTTCAGATGTTACAATGACAATGAGACAATGCCAGAATGAATACCAATGTTACACTAACAGTTTCAGATGTTACAATGACAATGAGACAATGCCAGAATGGATACCAATGTTACACTAACAGTTTCAGATGTTACAATGACAATGAGACGATGCCAGAATGAATACCAATGTTACACTAACAGTTTCAGATGTTACAATGACAATGATAATGCCAGAATGAATACCAATGTTACACTAACAGTCTCAGATGTTACAAACAACAATGGGACAATGCCAGAATGAATACCAATGTTACACTAACAGTTTCAGATGTTACAATGACAATGAGACAATGCCAAAATGAATACCAATGTTACACTAACAGTTTCAGATGTTACAATGACAATGAGACAATGCCAGAATGAATACCAATGTTACACTAACAGTTTCAGATGTTACAAACAATGACAATGAGACAATGCCAGAATGAATACCAATGTTACACTAACAGTTTCAGATGTTACAAACAACAATGGGACAATGCCAGAATGAATACCAATGTTACACTAACAGTTTCAGATGTTACAATGACAATGAGACAATGCCAGAATGAATACCAATGTTTACACTAACAGTTTCAGATGTTACAATGACAATGAGACAATGCCAGAATGAATACCAATGTTACACTAACAGTTTCAGATGTTACAATGACAATGAGACAATGCCAGAATGAATACCAATGTTACACTAACAGTTTCAGATGTTACAATGACAATGAGGCAATGCCAGAATGAATACCAATGTTACACTAACAGTTTCAGATGTTACAAACAATGACAATGAGACATTGCCAGAATGAATAGCAATGTTACACTAACAGTTTCAGATGTTACAAACAATGACAATGAGACAGTGCCAGAATGAATACCAATGTTACACTAACAGTTTCAGATGTTACAAACAACAATGGGACAATGCCAGAATGAATACCAATGTTACACTAACAGTTTCAGATGTTACAATGACAATGAGACAATGCCAGAATGAATACCAATGTTTACACTAACAGTTTCAGATGTTACAATGACAATGAGACAATGCCAGAATGAATACCAATGTTACACTAACAGTTTCAGATGTTACAATGACAATGAGACAATGCCAGAATGGATACCAATGTTACACTAACAGTTTCAGATGTTACAATGACAATGAGGCAATGGCAGAATGGATACCAATGTTACACTAACAGTTTCAGATGTTACAATGACAATGAGACAATGCCAGAATGAATACCAATGTTACACTAACATTTTCAGATGTTACAAACAATGACAATGAGACAATGCCAGAATGAATACCAACTTGATTCAAAGGAAAATTAACCTTGCCTCTATGATTGAGACATCTTGCTCCGACATCGCCTTTCTACATAATTGGGAACTTAAAAACAAGGCCCGATCAAGGACTGAATTCAGGTATAATTGTTGATTCAGATGGGAAAGTTCAAGATGGAACTCCAGTAGTATATAAACCTTAATGTGAATCTGTACCTATTCGTGTGGGGGAGGTTTGGGTGAATGGCAGGGGTTGACCTTGGACCATGGGATCGACCATGTAGTGTATCCAGAGAATAATACACAGGTCACATGACTGGTCTCGACATTGAACTGTGACGCCATTGTGAGCATGCACACTCGAGGTGTAGTAGAGAAACCGCAGATCCGGTTGGATTGGTGTGTAAGTGTGGGTTGCGACCATGGGTGTAAAGTGGGAAAACATGGACCATTCTATGTCTAAATGTGGGAATTCTATGAAACACTTTCGCTGTACAGAATACGATTGGGGTAGTGACGTTGATTTGTGACGTCATGGTGCGCATGTGCACTCGGGATGTATTAGAGACAGGGCATTTTCGGTGTGGGACAGGTCATCGGTATGAGTGGTGGATCTGTACTTGTGTCTGAGTCGTGCTATACTTGAATGTACCGGAAGTGACGTCATCGCGATTGGTGTGTATGTGGGTTGTGACCTTGGGTGGAGGCGTTGATCTGTGACGTCATTCTGCACAGTCGGGGAGTGCTGGAGAAAGGCAGTATGTTTTGAGAGATTTTGGTGAAATGTGGGCCATACGTAGTCCAATGTGTCATGTATGGTGTCATAATGAAGCTATCGTTGTGTAGAAGACTGGGGTGGTCGCGTTGATCTGTGGCGTCGTTGTACACATGCACTGCCAGGAAGTAATAGAGAAAGAGCAGTCTGTTGTGGGAGGTTTTGTCGATATGTGGCATACTTGATGTCCTATTGAAGCCCTCGTTGTGCAGAAAACGGGTGATGCGTTTATACAGGTCACGTGATGGTGACGTCATCAGTAGTAGAGAAAGGGCAGAGAAAGTGCTGGTAGTGTGGGCTGTATGACCTAGGGTGTAAGCAGTATACAGATACGGTCGAATTGGGTGCGCACTCGGAATTAGGCTCCTGCATACACCCCTAGGATGATACACGGGTCAATATGGGAGACTAGTAGCATGTGGTGGTGAACGGGCTCTCCCTGTGTACAGTGTAGAGTGTCCTGACCGACTAAGTTCCAGTGAGACGCACAGACGCGCTCTTGGAGTAGCAGAGAAAGTCAATTTTTGGCAAAACACCTCTACACCTCTAACAATGTCTCTTTCTATCATAACACCATCATCATTGTACAAAATCGTAATCTGTTTTTTTTTCTTAGAGTTCTCAGTGAAGTCACAGCGATATGGTCTCAACATCCATAGAATCTTATAGTTCATGCTCTCGAGAGGAGACGTCATCTTCTTTGAACAAGGTTGATGAGTCCGAATATGATGTTTAGGCCGATCGTCTAAATGGACCGTATCTCTAACATCCATTTCCTCTCCCCAGGAACACACAGTCTCGATCGAGTCGGGAGGGTCTGGAGGGTTCAAGCCAGAAGCCACCTTGACATGTTCAACAGTTCCACGTAACTCACCTCCCTCCCTTTTTCGCAAAACTTTGACAGCTTCGCGCCTAACTTGAAGTTTTGTCGGCCTTATGTACAACTTCCACAGTCTGCACATTCTCGTGCACTTGAACAGCCTGCACCTTCTCCCCAGTCTGCGCCGTCTCACCTCCCTTACTTCTCTGCGCCTCAACAGCCTACACCTTCTCACCTCCATACTTCCAGACTTCTCACCTCCCTTACTTCTCCGCTCTTCAACAGTCTACACCTTCTCACCTCCATACTTCTCACCTTCCTTACTTCTCTGCGCCTCAACAGTCTACACCTTCTCACCTCCATACTTTCCAATTCGTAACAGAAGCATAGGATATTGGAGTTTTCTTCACAGTTACAGTCAGCTCACCTCTCTGCGAAATATCACCACGATCGATCTCCATCTGCCCAACAGTTGTCAGACCATAGCAGGGTCATGCCAACTCTGATATCTGTCAGGATAAGGCTTTGCAAAGACGGCACGTATGCCCCGAAAAATGGTATTGAAAACACCGATCAACACTTTGCACTTGCCGATTTTCCCCTGATAGGACAAATTTTCCAGTTGATCCGTATCTGCCAACAAAAAACCCTTTTGCATATCTCGAATAGCGGTGGTCTTACCCGCTCGAACACTTTACCCAACTCACTGAAACAGTTCACAACATCTTCATCGTCAACGAAAGCCGTTATCTACAGGAGCTCCACTGTAACTCGGCGAGCAGCAAAGGTGGACAATTCCACTGTAAACTCGCCAAGGCTATCATCAGCCGAGCTTTCAGTCTGTCTGCGATTGGGTAGGCTCTCAGTATCAATTGGTAGACTCGCAGAATCAGCCGGCAAGCTAGCAGTATCTTCGTCTCTGATTGGTCTGAATGATGATGTGATATCCCATGGAATTGACAGTAACTTGAAACGCATTAACGACCATGACCGTCCGTCTTAACACCTGTAGACATCCGTCTTGACGCTTTAATGCCAGTCGACGCTCGGCTCAACACCTTAACGCAGTGTTTCAACTATATTTCAGTTATATCACGATGTTTGGGTCCACAGTTAGTCGCCTATTACGACAAACAGTCTGAGGGCCTATTTTTACCATGACCTGGGACGTGCACAACACCCCAGGTCAAACCGTATCAATACCTGGATACCTGTACTAACGCCATAACGGGTAGGTGACGTCACCGCATACATGAATTGACCCTGGAGTTTTGGCGCAAGTGACGTCTTCGCCGCTAGTGACTTTACTGAGCGCGCATATCGCTAGGCGGATGGTGCCACCTAAACACCTGTAGGTTGTAGGGTGCACCAGACACCACTAGACAAGCGCAAAAGCATGTGATGACATCACGTCCGGCAATGACATCAGATACCGAGAGCGTACCAGCTGATTCTGAGAGTCTACCGCCTGATACTGAAAGACTATCCTATGAGAGACAGGCTGCTGATAGCCAGGCTATGTCCCAGGGAATCCCGCGTTAGGAAGAAGAGAAACCCACCTTTTGGGATCGTATTGTGGCAGTGGCTATTAATATTCACGCCACTGGTATCGAAGACGCTGGACAAGTACGGCAGGCGTACATCACATGTGTACCCATATCAGAAAAAATCAGCAATGGCCCTCTATATGACAGTATAGCTTGTTTCCGCTAGCAACGAGTCAAACGCATTAGGCCATCATGAAAACCAAGCGTCAATTGGAAGAGGATAAGGGGTCACCACCCATCGAGGCTCTGAAAAAGCGGAAATTGCAAAAACAGCTGTTCCAGGATATGCTGCCGTTACAGTATCCTGAACTGCACGGTGACGCTTAGGTGTGGACCCGACCAAAGGGACACGGACCAGAACAAATATGGCCGAAGATTGACACAATATGAACAACGATGAGTCTGATGCACGAACAAGAGCTTATATAGTATGTTACGGCTTCCTTCTGGACGGGTTATAGAGAGTCCATTTCACCATGATCACTACGGCAACCAGGTCCACGTTGATTAATTTAAAATTTGAACCAGACAACTGGGACGAAGCTATTACAGGGGTAACTGTACGCGAAGCCGAGAACCGAGGCCAAGTTTAGATCGTTGGTGTTCCGAGGAACTACACCTAGCTGAGACCGAGCTCATTAGCAATGTTGTCCTACGTCAACGAGAAAACATTGATCATATTATTAACGCAGCTTTACACCAAACTGAGACGACCCATGCATCCATGCTAATGAGAAATCATGCGTTGTCATCTTGTCACACTCATGGATGAGTCATCTTCATTTTATCCAGCCAATTTCTACGTTCCCACTTCGAACCTGCCTTGATTTATCTGACCCCTTCAGCGTTCAGAATCCGAGGTGTAAATTTCACCAGCTAACGACAGAAGAACCAACCAGAACGTACACATCGATTGCGAGTGAAGTCACATAGAGTGACATCATCCTTGAAGTCACATAGAGTGACATCATCCTTGAAGTCACATAGAGTGACATCATCCTCTATTAGCGGCGTCCTTCCTCCTAATATGGTGCCCACTAATTAGGTCAGCCAATCAATAACGCTCTTGTGCAAACCCATTTCGAATTTCAAATGTTTTCGAGGTCACTGACGTCTCGTGTCTATTTATAAGTTATTTGAACACTGAAGGGGTCCAGATATATCAAGGGAAGTTCGAAGTGGGAACGTAGAAATTGGCTGGATAAAATGAAGATGGGATGAGTGGGTGACACGACGAATTCTTTCCTGTAGTCATATAGTTGCTTTTTTAGTCACCAGACGTCAATTTTTCTCACCTCTTGCATGTCGCTCCAATTCTGGTGCATAAGAAACAGATACTACCCAAAGCCATTGTTGAAAGGAGTACAACTAACCATGTTCATGGAAACGCCGAGGCTCTCGCCTCCAACTAGCACAACTATTCACAAAGTTGACGAGTTGGACAGACCGAAAACGCGTAGAGGTAGACCTGAGCGAATGGACATTGCTTATGAACACGGACAAGAGCGAATATGAACGGCCATGCGTGCAATAAGGGCGGCCTGTTACATGAAGAGAGAGAATTTAATTGAATGTCGCGTTCAGCAATATTACAGCTGTATAGCGAAAAACAACAGAATCTCTCAGATCAAATATATATATAACAAAACTTACTCTCAGATGGGGACTTCTCACTGGACAAAAGCGACCGATGATAACAGCAAAAGACAGTAAACACCATAATAAACATACCCAGGGAAGCTCTCCAGCTAGAGTATGATGTAACATTGGTGATAATAAAATGTATGACACGCATATGCTTGTTGTGTTGATCTCTGTTTTTCTTTCATCTGTTTACGTTAATACAATATGGGATAGGTATACAAGTGTGTTACGCGGATCTTACACAAAGAGTGCCACCATAGAAAAAAAGCAGATTTTGTGAGTGACAGTGAAGAAAGCGCCTTTCCCATGGAAAAAGCTAAATCCAAATATATTGTCTGGAAAGAACTGTTTGTCAAATATATAATGGATGAGTAAACGAAGGATATTGAGGAAAGGAAAGGCCAGTATTTGAGCCAGGGCTATAATGAAGATGAATCGTGTGAAACGGCTAAGGAAAATAATATCCCGAGAACGAGAAAGGAATGTCAAATTCATCACGATCAAGGGATGAAAAATTCATCACGATCAAGGGATGAAATTGGCACACAATATGATACCAATATATTCATAAGGAAATCCTGAAAAAACAAAATCTCCAGACGATATGAAGGCTAGTTCACAACAGCAAGAGTTGCTGATTATTAAGGATTTGATATTAAATCGTGTTGGAAGTTCCCATCTGATACCACAAGTGGCAGTCATCTAAAATGCATATGATTGAATTCAAGAAGCGTGGCAATAGTATATAGTGAAAATACAGTTCGAGAGCAATGGGTCTCCTCACATCTTTTAGACATTTTAAACGATATTACAAGTTATACTCCTAACTTGAAAAAAATAAATCCTCACGTATGTGAACTTGACAGATCTGGTCTTCATGATCATGATGCTTAATTTTCAAAATAATTGCAGACAGTTGATCAACATGGATTGATAGTTTATCAAAAACTCCTATTTTGAAGCAAAAATGACACCTCTCGCCAAAACCAATCCCAGGTCTTTCAACTGTAATCAAACTTTGTAATCTAGTACCGGTATATGCACAAATGTAATTTTGGTTTGAGGAGGAATATGTTTGTTACAAGGCAGATGCAAAAATTCCAAAACACTTTTAGAGAGCAGACAATGGGGCACTTTTGATCACTCGTGTCACCTGTAAATCTATATCATACAAATGTCCTCCAGAATTATGTTGAACCTACATTTCATTATGAAGAACTTAATTTGGGAAGTTCTGAATAAAGGTCTATTAAGAGTACAAAGGTTTTTTTCTGTAAAGCTAACATGTTCTTTACAGGTGAAAATGCATCTGGTTATTGGTTCTCTCGAACAGATCTCTTGCCACGCGCATTCTCGGGACCCAGGTCCGCCTAATGTTCACTAGATCATCATTATTTCGTGAAATTATTTAAAATTAATTATCATCTATTCGGTTAAAAATGAATCTCTCTTACCTATATTTGTACGGCAACCTTTTTTCCCTGTATTTTGCTGCTTATTCCATATTGCGTACAATTCAGATTGGCTAAAACTGACACAACCTAATGGTAAGATTTTCACATTATTGTTGGGTTACATGTATTTACATTTAGTCCAGGAACTAATAGCACTGCACATGCAATGTTAATATCTTTAGGCATACGCTTTTCAGAGTTAAAAAAACCCCGGCTCTGTATATAACATCACTCACTTCTTCAACACCTTTGTCCTATCTGGCCTGGGCGATTTGGGATCAGAACAAGCCCTGTTCCTCATCACCACCCCTCAAATATTGCTCTTACTCATTGAGCTTTTCCACACTATACCCTTGGGTCCACACTATACCCTTGGGTCCACACTATACCCTTGGGTCCACACTATACCCTTGGGTCCACACTATACCCTTGGGTCCACACTATACCCTTGGGTCCACACTATACCCTTGGGTCCACACTATACCCTTGGGTCCACACTATACCCTTGGGTCCACACTATACCCTTGGGTCCACACTATACCCTTGGGTCCACACTATACCCTTGGGTCCACACTATACCCTTGGGTCCACACTATACCCTTGGGTCCACACTATACCCTTGGGTCCACACTATACCCTTATCTCACACTATACCCTCGGGGGTCCACACTATACCCTTGGGTCCACACTATACCCTTGGGTCCACACTATACCCCTTGGGTCCACACTATACCCTTGGTCCACACTATACCCTTTGGTCCACACTATACCCTTGGGTCCACACTATACCCTTGGGTCCACACTATACCCTTGGGTCCACACTATACCCTTGGTCCACACTACCCTTGGGTCCACACTATACCCTGTCCACACTATACCCTTGGGTCCACACTATACCCTTGGGTCCACACTATACCCTTGGGTCCACACTATACCCTTGGGTCCACACTATACCCTTGGGTCCACACTATACCCTTGGGTCCACACTCTACCCTTGGGTCCACACTATACCCTTGGGTCCACACTATACCCTTGGGTCCACACTATACCCTTGGGTCCACACTATACCCTTGGGTCCACACTATACCCTTGGGTCCACACTATACCCTTGGGTCCACACTATACCCTTGGGTCCACACTATACCCTTGGGACCACACTATACCCTTGGGTCCACTATACCCTTGTCCACACTATACCCTTGGGTCCACACTATACCCTTGTCCACACTATACCCTTGTCCACACTATACCCTTGGGTCCACACTATACCCCTTGGGTCCACACTATACCCTTTTGGGTCCACACTCATACCCTTGGGTCCACACTATACCCTTGTCCACACTATGCCCTTTGGGTCCACACTATACCCTTGGGTCCACATACCATACCCTTTGGGTCCACACTATACCCTTGTCCACACTATACCCTTGGGTCCACACTATACCCTTTGGGTCCACACTATACCCTTGGGTCCACACTATACCCTTGGGTCCACACTATACCCTTGGGTCCACACTATACCCTTGGGTCCACACTATACCCTTTGGGTCCACACTATACCCTTTGGGTCCACACTATACCCTTGGGTCCACACTACACCCTTGTCCACACTATACCCTTGGGTCCACACTATACCCTTTGGGTCCACACTATACCCCTTGGGTCCACACTATACCCTGTCCACACTCATACCCTTGTCCACACTATACCCTTGGGTCCACACTATACCCTTGGGTCCACACTATACCACACTTATACCCCTTGGGTCCACACTATACCCTTGGGTCCACACTATACCCTTAAGTCCACACTATACCCTTGGGTCCACACTATACCCTTGGGTCCACACTATACCCTTTGTCCACACTATACCCTTGGGTCCACACTATACCCCTTGGGTCCACACTATACCCTTTAACCACACTATACCCCCTCTTGGGTCCACACTATACCTCAACCAAATAATTGTTCTTGGGTCCACACTACACCTGGGTCCACAATTATACCCTTGGGTCCACACTATGCCCTTTGTCCACACTATACCCTTGGGTTCACACTATACCCTTGGGTCCACACTATACCCTTGGGTCCACACTATACCCTTGGGTCCACACTATACCCTTGGGTCCACACTATACCCTTGGGTCAAACTACACCGGAAAATGTAAAAATATCCCAGATGATCACCATGATGACGTCAGAGTGACATCATTTTTTTTGTAGTTGTGTTTTCGCAAAACCTGCATGATAAATTAGTAAATAATGATCTGGTGTGAAACAAAATAGGTTTGCCCACTTTTCCTCGCAGAAAAGAAGGCATTTTAAAGTAAAATGACCAAAATAACACTTTTCTTGTACCGTCACCATTTGAATTTATCTACATATGATCGTCTGCTCGAGGAGGTATGCAAATAGGCTAAAAATTACCGCAATATGATCAACTAACAAGTCACGGACTGTCAGCTCTCAAGTTTTTGTCGTTCCGGAGATCAGGTAGAAAGTTTGGTAGGTGGGGCCATAATGTCCCCTCCCCCCTGGCCTGGTAGGGTCAAGTTCCACTTCAAAAACTTTTGACCTCCAAATAAAACCAAACATAAGAGTGGTCAATCTGTGATGATTTGCGATTTTATTCATCAAGAATAGACCAGAACGCGTCTCCATGCTGTCTAGCCAATTTCTACGTTCCCACTTCGAACCTGCCTTGATTTATCTGACCCCTTTTAGTGTTCAAAATCCGAGGTGTAAATTTCACCAACGAACCAGAGATAAACCAATCAGAACGTTCACGCCGATTGTGTAGAGTGACATCATCCTCAATTAGCGGCATCGTTCCCCCTAATATGGTGTTTGTATTAGCCCACTATATAGGTCAGCCAATCAATAATGCTCTTGTAAGACCCATTTCGAATTTCAAATGTTTTCGAGGTCAATGATATCTCGTGTCTATAAGTTCTTTAAAAATTGAAGGGGGCCAGATATATCAAGGGAAGTTCGAAGCGAGAACGTAGAAATTCGCTTGATAAAATGAACATGGGTCCAAGGTGGCCCCTGGCCTAAACTGCTGGGATAGTAGCCCCCAAAAACGGAAAATGCTTCTATCATGCCTGTTTTATGCACAGCATACGATTCAAGACCAATGTCATATCTCATACATAAAAGAGCAAACCTACTAAGCACACAATAAAAATACACAATGATAGGAATGTGAAATTTTTATTGGAAAACAGAAAATTTGAAAACGAGGACCATGTGTGAACCAATAGATATTACTGGTTCCACTGCAAAGCCAATGGACATGCTGGAGACTAAAGAAATTTAAATGAGATACCGTACCAATGAACAGGATTCAGCTATAATATCAATATTAGAGAGAGAAGTGCATTATCATGTAATGAACTTAAGTTGATGTGATATTTTCAGAGGTCTTGCCGGCATCATTGAAACTGTCGACTGCTTCTCTCTTGCAGTAAACTAGCCTATTTTTATGTATACTAGGATTTTTCCCGAATTTGGTGCTAATGCTGTTTATGGAATATGACCAGGTCTTCAGATTATGGATGCGGACATTTTTTTAATGGACGACGGCTGAATAATGAATGGCAAGACCAGAAGCCTGAAATAAGCAAATTACTTCATTATCCACATGGTCAACAAACAGGTGTACAATATGAAGATCTGCCTGGTAAAGTAATGAATCAGTGCTACAGTGTAATTAAAGAGCCATGGTCCCTTTGCCCATACATACTGCGCACTAACACGCATCCAACCATGGTGGTCCGTGAACAAAGGTGACATACTACGCACTCAGACGAGGATTTTTAAGGCCAACCAAAGTAAATTATTTGTTGAATCGAATTTTTTTTTATGACATACCGTTGCTATTAACACAAAAAATTCTGGTATACAACCGTGTTCTTGAATGAAAATAAGCAAATCAAATATAGGTGTTGCGAATTCGTACTGGAGAGGTTATATCTACAGCAGTTTGTACTCATTCGTGTCCCTGATCTGCATAAACCGAAACAAAAATGTGCGGAAACATTTACTGGTAACAGTAACTGACTTGACTAGTATTCACTCGTGGACAGCCCAATGTTGAGTAAGTCTGTATCTTTTGTTACATCATTGCATAGGTCGGAGTATTTGTCCTCCTTTGTTCTCATGTTTCTGTGGTATATATACTGTAGGTGTGATGCTCACCAGTAATTTCTGGCTTGGCCTGACCTTGTCTAGTTCTCACACACGGTAGCAATAGGCGATATTTTAGTGTGCATGCAAAAATATAACATCAGAACTTCTGTTGATGGTTCATACACAAATATAAGTAAATGTGTATTAATCTATCTGCACACGGCAGTGATTTATATTAAGATGTCACCGATTCTAGCCATCGTGAAATACATTTAGAACGATCAATGATAAATGTTAATGAATTAATTATCTTGCATAATTAGTTCCAAGCTTCAAACTATTAAAAGCAATTTCTTTTGATAATATTCCGGATGGGGAAATGCCAAAAGTGAAATAAAACGAAGGAAAAAATGATCACATTATAAACGAGAGATGTTGAAGGATCTTGGCGCCCACCATTGTACGATAATTGTAAGCTAATGACGAGAGGATCTTTTTGTCCATTGTTACGAAGAACAAACAATTGATTTGTAATTTTGTTTACAGAATTTCGAATCTGAGCGAAAAAAAATGAAAAAGGCCACTGAAAAACACCAAGATATGATAATAAGTTTCAGGAGTTTCAAGATTTCTAGAAACTTTACTTACGTCGGTTGTTATAATACAAGAGAAATGAGCAAAGTTAGTCTGAAAGTGAATGTCCATGTACCGAGGATCCTTCGCTTTTGTTTTGTAGTATTTTTTTTATTTATTTTTTTTTGCACGTGTCATCATTGGGTACTGGAAGCGAAGGCCATTCTCTTTGACACTTTGGCATGAGCTATGAAACATACTTCAGATTTTATAATTAGGAACGAATGCTAATTCTGTTCTGTTTCTTGGGCTATTTTGAGATATCTCTTTTAAGATACCATGCAGCTGCATGTTAATTATTGTGTTTGTAACTGTTTCTTATTCTATTCACTGTTGTCTGTCATCTTGTAATTGTACATGTATGTGTAATGTGTCTGTTGGGAGAGGCGTTCAAATAGGCTCTGCCTGTTCGCCGATCCCTGTTTCCTGGTGAAATAAATATACTGTTTAAATCAAGATACCATGCTCGAAAATAGTAAGATGGTACAATAATGCTTAATACTGAAGGGATCCGGCCCGCGCAGTAATGTTGAAACTTCAAAAGTGCCTGGTTCCTGATTATCTCCCTTGGATCGAAACATCCAGTAGTCTACAGTTGTCGAGTTGTGACATTGAGTCACAAGACTGAGGTCGGCATACGAAACGGTGGAGCAGTTCACTTGCTACTGCCTGGACTAAAGAAGGCTGATTTAAAATTTGAAGAAATACATTTCAATTCAGAATTATTTGAACTCCTTGATATGAAAGGTGAAGGTACGGATATTCTCTATAGTCAATATATATAATATGCCCCACCGTTTGATCCGCCGACTCTTGTGATGCGTCACTTGAGAATACCAAATTAATTTGGAGCGTAACTTGGATTTTCGAATCGGACCAAAAAAGGTATCTTGCACTAATAGGCCCCATGTGAGACCTGTGTACCAAATTTCAGAAATATTCCCAAGAATTCACGGTAACAATGTTTCAAGGGGAAATTCAAGATGGCCACCTTGTGGCCATATTGGATCTTCGATTCGGACCGAAAAAGGTACCTTGCACAACTAGACCATAAGGGGAACCTGTGTACCAAATTTGAGAAAGATCCTATCAGCACTTCCTGAAAAATCACGATAACAAATTTGCATGGGAAAATCCAAGATGGCCGTCTGTTTTGCCATATTGAATTTTCGAATCGGACCAGAAAAGGTATCTTGTACAACTAGACGACAAGGTGAACCTGTGTACCTAATTTAACAAAGATCCATGCAGTAGTTCCTGAGAAATCGCAATAACAAAGTTTCATGGAGAAATCCCAGATGACCGCCTGATGGACATATTGGATTTTGGAATCGGACCAAAAAAGGTTTCTTGCACAACTGGACCCCAAGGGGAACATGTGTACCAAATTTGAGAAAGATCTATGCAGTTGTTCCTGAGAAATCATGATAAGGTTTTACGGGAAAATCCAAGATGGCTGCCTGGTGGCCATATTGGATTTTCGAATCGGTCCAGAAAAGGTATCTGCACATCTAGACCCCAAGAGGAACCTGTGTACCAAATTTCAGAAAGATCCAGGCAGTAGTTCCTGAGACATCGCGATAAAAGGTTTTACGGGAAAATCCAAGATGGCCGCTCTGTGGCCATATTGGATTTTCGAATCGGACCAGAAAAAGTATCTGCACAACTAGGCCCCAAGGGGAATATGTGTACCAAATCTCAGAAAGATCCAGGCAGTAGTTCCTGAGAAATCGTGATAGCAAGGTTTCATGGGGAAACCCAAGATGGCCGCCCTGTGGCCATATTGGATTTTCGAATCGGACCGGAAAAGGTATTTGCACATCTAGATCCCAAGAGGAACCTGTGTACCAAATTTCAGAAAGATCCATGCACTAGTTCCTGAGAAATCGTGATAACAAGGTTTCAAAGGGAAATCCAATATGGCTGCCCTGTGGCCATATTGGATTTTCGAATCGGACCAAAAAAGGTATCTGCACATCTAGACCCCAAGGGGAACCTGTGTACCAAATTTCAGAAAGATCCGTGGCGTAGTTCCTGAGAAATCGCGATAACAAGGCTTCATGGAGAAATCCAAGATGGCCGCCCTGTGGCCATATTGGATTTTCGAATCGGACCAGAAAAGGTATCTGCACAACTAGGCCCCAAGGAGAATCTCTGTACCAAATTTCAGAAAGATCCATACAGTAGTTCCTGAGAAATCGTGATAACAAGGTTTCATGTGGAAATCCAAGATGGCCGCCCTGTGGCCATATTGGATTTCCGAATCGGGCTAGAAAAGTTATCTGCACAACTAGACCCCAAGGGGAACATGTGTGCGAAATTTCAGAAAGATCCGTGCAGTAGTTCCCGAGAAATCGCGATAACAAGAATTGTTTACGGACGGACGACGGACGGAATATGTGTACCAAATCTCAGAAAGATCCAGGCAGTAGTTCCTGAGAAATCGTGATAGCAAGGTTTCATGGGGAAACCCAAGATGGCCGCCCTGTGGCCATATTGGATTTTCGAATCGGACCAGAAAAGGTATCTGCACATCTAGACCCCAAGAGGAACCTGTGTACAAAATTTCTGAAAGATCCGTGCAGTAGTTCCTGAGAAATCGCGATAACAAGGTTTCATGGGGAAATTCAAGATGGCCGCCCTGTGGCCATATTGGATTTCCGAATCGGGCTAGAAAAGTTATCTGCACAACTAGACCCCAAGGGGAACATGTGTGCGAAATTTCAGAAAGATCCGTGCAGTAGTTCCCGAGAAATCGCGATAACAAGAATTGTTTACGGACGGACGACGGACGGACTGACTGACGGACGGACGGACGACGGACCACGGACGAAAGGCGATTTGAACAGCCCACCATCTGGTGATGGTGGGCTAATGATAAAAATGGGGCTCGAACCCACAACGATGAAAAACGGCCTATCTGCGGTCTCGAGCCCAGGGTCTAACCTGTTGAGCTATTAGATAACCATAGCTTCATGTCACTGAATAGAAAACACATTTGTGGCAAGAAGACGACCAATAAAATGACAATGAGACAATGCCAGAATGAATACCAATGTTACACTAACAGTTTCAGATGTTACAATGACAATGAGACAATGCCAGAATGAATACCAATGTTACACTAACAGTTTCAGATGTTACAATGACAATGAGACAATGCCAGAATGAATACCAATGTTACACTAACAGTTTCAGATGTTACAATGACAATGAGGCAATGCCAGAATGAATACCAATGTTACACTAACAGTTTCAGATGTTACAAACAATGACAATGAGACATTGCCAGAATGAATAGCAATGTTACACTAACAGTTTCAGATGTTACAAACAATGACAATGAGACAGTGCCAGAATGAATACCAATGTTACACTAACAGTTTCAGATGTTACAAACAACAATGGGACAATGCCAGAATGAATACCAATGTTACACTAACAGTTTCAGATGTTACAATGACAATGAGACAATGCCAGAATGAATACCAATGTTTACACTAACAGTTTCAGATGTTACAATGACAATGAGACAATGCCAGAATGAATACCAATGTTACACTAACAGTTTCAGATGTTACAATGACAATGAGACAATGCCAGAATGGATACCAATGTTACACTAACAGTTTCAGATGTTACAATGACAATGAGGCAATGCCAGAATGGATACCAATGTTACACTAACAGTTTCAGATGTTACAATGACAATGAGACAATGCCAGAATGAATACCAATGTTACACTAACATTTTCAGATGTTACAAACAATGACAATGAGACAATGCCAGAATGAATACCAACTTGATTCAAAGGAAAATTAACCTTGCCTCTATGATTGAGACATCTTGCTCCGACATCGCCTTTCTACATAATTGGGAACTTAAAAACAAGGCCCGATCAAGGACTGAATTCAGGTATAATTGTTGATTCAGATGGGAAAGTTCAAGATGGAACTCCAGTAGTATATAAACCGTAATGTGAATCTGTACCTATTCGTGTGGGGGAGGTTTGGGTGAATGGCAGGGGTTGACCTTGGACCATGGGATCGACCATGTAGTGTATCCAGAGAATAATACACAGGTCACATGACTGGTCTCGACATTGAACTGTGACGCCATTGTGAGCATGCACACTCGAGGTGTAGTAGAGAAACCGCAGATCCGGTTGGATTGGTGTGTAAGTGTGGGTTGCGACCATGGGTGTAAAGTGGGAAAACATGGACCATTCTATGTCTAAATGTGGGAATTCTATGAAACACTTTCGCTGTACAGAATACGATTGGGGTAGTGACGTTGATTTGTGACGTCATGGTGCGCATGTGCACTCGGGATGTATTAGAGACAGGGCATTTTCGGTGTGGGACAGGTCATCGGTATGAGTGGTGGATCTGTACTTGTGTCTGAGTCGTGCTATACTTGAATGTACCGGAAGTGACGTCATCGCGATTGGTGTGTATGTGGGTTGTGACCTTGGGTGGAGGCGTTGATCTGTGACGTCATTCTGCACAGTCGGGGAGTGCTGGAGAAAGGCAGTATGTTTTGAGAGATTTTGGTGAAATGTGGGCCATACGTAGTCCAATGTGTCATGTATGGTGTCATAATGAAGCTATCGTTGTGTAGAAGACTGGGGTGGTCGCGTTGATCTGTGGCGTCGTTGTACACATGCACTGCCAGGAAGTAATAGAGAAAGAGCAGTCTGTTGTGGGAGGTTTTGTCGATATGTGGCATACTTGATGTCCTATTGAAGCCCTCGTTGTGCAGAAAACGGGTGATGCGTTTATACAGGTCACGTGATGGTGACGTCATCAGTAGTAGAGAAAGGGCAGAGAAAGTGCTGGTAGTGTGGGCTGTATGACCTAGGGTGTAAGCAGTATACAGATACGGTCGAATTGGGTGCGCACTCGGAATTAGGCTCCTGCATACACCCCTAGGATGATACACGGGTCAATATGGGAGACTAGTAGCATGTGGTGGTGAACGGGCTCTCCCTGTGTACAGTGTAGAGTGTCCTGACCGACTAAGTTCCAGTGAGACGCACAGACGCGCTCTTGGAGTAGCAGAGAAAGTCAATTTTTGGCAAAACACCTCTACACCTCTAACAATGTCTCTTTCTATCATAACACCATCATCATTGTACAAAATCGTAATCTGTTTTTTTTTTCTTAGAGTTCTCAGTGAAGTCACAGCGATATGGTCTCAACATCCATAGAATCTTATAGTTCATGCTCTCGAGAGGAGACGTCATCTTCTTTGAACAAGGTTGATGAGTCCGAATATGATGTTTAGGCCGATCGTCTAAATGGACCGTATCTCTAACATCCATTTCCTCTCCCCAGGAACACACAGTCTCGATCGAGTCGGGAGGGTCTGGAGGGTTCAAGCCAGAAGCCACCTTGACATGTTCAACAGTTCCACGTAACTCACCTCCCTCCCTTTTTCGCAAAACTTTGACAGCTTCGCGCCTAACTTGAAGTTTTGTCGGCCTTATGTACAACTTCCACAGTCTGCACATTCTCGTGCACTTGAACAGCCTGCACCTTCTCCCCAGTCTGCGCCGTCTCACCTCCCTTACTTCTCTGCGCCTCAACAGCCTACACCTTCTCACCTCCATACTTCCAGACTTCTCACCTCCCTTACTTCTCCGCTCTTCAACAGTCTACACCTTCTCACCTCCATACTTCTCACCTTCCTTACTTCTCTGCGCCTCAACAGTCTACACCTTCTCACCTCCATACTTTCCAATTCGTAACAGAAGCATAGGATATTGGAGTTTTCTTCACAGTTACAGTCAGCTCACCTCTCTGCGAAATATCACCACGATCGATCTCCATCTGCCCAACAGTTGTCAGACCATAGCAGGGTCATGCCAACTCTGATATCTGTCAGGATAAGGCTTTGCAAAGACGGCACGTATGCCCCGAAAAATGGTATTGAAAACACCGATCAACACTTTGCACTTGCCGATTTTCCCCTGATAGGACAAATTTTCCAGTTGATCCGTATCTGCCAACAAAAAACCCTTTTGCATATCTCGAATAGCGGTGGTCTTACCCGCTCGAACACTTTACCCAACTCACTGAAACAGTTCACAACATCTTCATCGTCAACGAAAGCCGTTATCTACAGGAGCTCCACTGTAACTCGGCGAGCAGCAAAGGTGGACAATTCCACTGTAAACTCGCCAAGGCTATCATCAGCCGAGCTTTCAGTCTGTCTGCGATTGGGTAGGCTCTCAGTATCAATTGGTAGACTCGCAGAATCAGCCGGCAAGCTAGCAGTATCTTCGTCTCTGATTGGTCTGAATGATGATGTGATATCCCATGGAATTGACAGTAACTTGAAACGCATTAACGACCATGACCGTCCGTCTTAACACCTGTAGACATCCGTCTTGACGCTTTAATGCCAGTCGACGCTCGGCTCAACACCTTAACGCAGTGTTTCAACTATATTTCAGTTATATCACGATGTTTGGGTCCACAGTTAGTCGCCTATTACGACAAACAGTCTGAGGGCCTATTTTTACCATGACCTGGGACGTGCACAACACCCCAGGTCAAACCGTATCAATACCTGGATACCTGTACTAACGCCATAACGGGTAGGTGACGTCACCGCATACATGAATTGACCCTGGAGTTTTGGCGCAAGTGACGTCTTCGCCGCTAGTGACTTTACTGAGCGCGCATATCGCTAGGCGGATGGTGCCACCTAAACACCTGTAGGTTGTAGGGTGCACCAGACACCACTAGACAAGCGCAAAAGCATGTGATGACATCACGTCCGGCAATGACATCAGATACCGAGAGCGTACCAGCTGATTCTGAGAGTCTACCGCCTGATACTGAAAGACTATCCTATGAGAGACAGGCTGCTGATAGCCAGGCTATGTCTCAGGGAATCCCGCGTTAGGAAGAAGAGAAACCCACCTTTTGGGATCGTATTGTGGCAGTGGCTATTAATATTCACGCCACTGGTATCGAAGACGCTGGGCAAGTACGGCAGGCGTACATCACATGTGTACCCATATCAGAAAAAATCAGCAATGGCCCTCTATATGACAGTATAGCTTGTTTCCGCTAGCAACGAGTCAAACGCATTAGGCCATCATGAAAACCAAGCGTCAATTGGAAGAGGATAAGGGGTCACCACCCATCGAGGCTCTGAAAAAGCGGAAATTGCAAAAACAGCTGTTCCAGGATATGCTGCCGTTACAGTATCCTGAACTGCACGGTGACGCTTAGGTGTGGACCCGACCAAAGGGACACGGACCAGAACAAATATGGCCGAAGATTGACACAATATGAACAACGATGAGTCTGATGCACGAACAAGAGCTTATATAGTATGTTACGGCTTCCTTCTGGACGGGTTATAGAGAGTCCATTTCACCATGATCACTACGGCAACCAGGTCCACGTTGATTAATTTAAAATTTGAACCAGACAACTGGGACGAAGCTATTATAGGGGTAACTGTACGCGAAGCCGAGAACCGAGGCCAAGTTTAGATCGTTGGTGTTCCGAGGAACTACACCTAGCTGAGACCGAGCTCATTAGCAATGTTGTCCTACGTCAACGAGAAAACATTGATCATATTATTAACGCAGCTTTACACCAAACTGAGACGACCCATGCATCCATGCTAATGAGAAATCATGCGTTGTCATCTTGTCACACTCATGGATGAGTCATCTTCATTTTATCCAGCCAATTTCTACGTTCCCACTTCGAACCTGCCTTGATTTATCTGACCCCTTCAGCGTTCAGAATCCGAGGTGTAAATTTCACCAGCTAACGACAGAAGAACCAACCAGAACGTACACATCGATTGCGAGTGAAGTCACATAGAGTGACATCATCCTTGAAGTCACATAGAGTGACATCATCCTTGAAGTCACATAGAGTGACATCATCCTCTATTAGCGGCGTCCTTCCTCCTAATATGGTGCCCACTAATTAGGTCAGCCAATCAATAACGCTCTTGTGCAAACCCATTTCGAATTTCAAATGTTTTCGAGGTCACTGACGTCTCGTGTCTATTTATAAGTTATTTGAACACTGAAGGGGTCCAGATATATCAAGGGAAGTTCGAAGTGGGAACGTAGAAATTGGCTGGATAAAATGAAGATGGGATGAGTGGGTGACACGACGAATTCTTTCCTGTAGTCATATAGTTGCTTTTTTAGTCACCAGACGTCAATTTTTCTCACCTCTTGCATGTCGCTCCAATTCTGGTGCATAAGAAACAGATACTACCCAAAGCCATTGTTGAAAGGAGTACAACTAACCATGTTCATGGAAACGCCGAGGCTCTCGCCTCCAACTAGCACAACTATTCACAAAGTTGACGAGTTGGACAGACCGAAAACGCGTAGAGGTAGACCTGAGCGAATGGACATTGCTTATGAACACGGACAAGAGCGAATATGAACGGCCATGCGTGCAATAAGGGCGGCCTGTTACATGAAGAGAGAGAATTTAATTGAATGTCGCGTTCAGCAATATTACAGCTGTATAGCGAAAAACAACAGAATCTCTCAGATCAAATATATATATAACAAAACTTACTCTCAGATGGGGACTTCTCACTGGACAAAAGCGACCGATGATAACAGCAAAAGACAGTAAACACCATAATAAACATACCCAGGGAAGCTCTCCAGCTAGAGTATGATGTAACATTGGTGATAATAAAATGTATGACACGCATATGCTTGTTGTGTTGATCTCTGTTTTTCTTTCATCTGTTTACGTTAATACAATATGGGATAGGTATACAAGTGTGTTACGCGGATCTTACACAAAGAGTGCCACCATAGAAAAAAAACAGATTTTGTGAGTGACAGTGAAGAAAGCGCCTTTCCCATGGAAAAAGCTAAATCCAAATATATTGTCTGGAAAGAACTGTTTGTCAAATATATAATGGATGAGTAAACGAAGGATATTGAGGAAAGGAAAGGCCAGTATTTGAGCCAGGGCTATAATGAAGATGAATCGTGTGAAACGGCTAAGGAAAATAATATCCCGAGAACGAGAAAGGAATGTCAAATTCATCACGATCAAGGGATGAAAAATTCATCACGATCAAGGGATGAAATTGGCACACAATATGATACCAATATATTCATAAGGAAATCCTGAAAAAACAAAATCTCCAGACGATATGAAGGCTAGTTCACAACAGCAAGAGTTGCTGATTATTAAGGATTTGATATTAAATCGTGTTGGAAGTTCCCATCTGATACCACAAGTGGCAGTCATCTAAAATGCATATGATTGAATTCAAGAAGCGTGGCAATAGTATATAGTGAAAATACAGTTCGAGAGCAATGGGTCTCCTCACATCTTTTAGACATTTTAAACGATATTACAAGTTATACTCCTAACTTGAAAAAAATAAATCCTCACGTATGTGAACTTGACAGATCTGGTCTTCATGATCATGATGCTTAATTTTCAAAATAATTGCAGACAGTTGATCAACATGGATTGATAGTTTATCAAAAACTCCTATTTTGAAGCAAAAATGACACCTCTCGCCAAAACCAATCCCAGATCTTTCAACTGTAATCAAACTTTGTAATCTAGTACCGGTATATGCACAAATGTAATTTTGGTTTGAGGAGGAATATGTTTGTTACAAGGCAGATGCAAAAATTCCAAAACACTTTTAGAGAGCAGACAATGGGGCACTTTTGATCACTCGTGTCACCTGTAAATCTATATCATACAAATGTCCTCCAGAATTATGTTGAACCTACATTTCATTATGAAGAACTTAATTTGGGAAGTTCTGAATAAAGGTCTATTAAGAGTACAAAGGTTTTTTTCTGTAAAGCTAACATGTTCTTTACAGGTGAAAATGCATCTGGTTATTGGTTCTCTCGAACAGATCTCTTGCCACGCGCATTCTCGGGACCCAGGTCCGCCTAATGTTCACTAGATCATCATTATTTCGTGAAATTATTTAAAATTAATTATCATCTATTCGGTTAAAAATGAATCTCTCTTACCTATATTTGTACGGCAACCTTTTTTCCCTGTATTTTGCTGCTTATTCCATATTGCGTACAATTCAGATTGGCTAAAACTGACACAACCTAATGGTAAGATTTTCACATTATTGTTGGGTTACATGTATTTACATTTAGTCCAGGAACTAATAGCACTGCACATGCAATGTTAATATCTTAAGGCATACGCTTTTCAGAGTTAAAAAAAACCCGGCTCACTTCTTCAACACCTTTGTCCTATCTGGCCTGGGCGATTTGAGACCAGAACAAGCCCTGTTCCTCATCCCCACCCCTCAAATATTGCTCTTACTCATTGAGCTTTTCCACACTATACCCTTGGGTCCACACTATACCCTTGGGTCCACACTATACCCTTGGGTCCACACTATACCCTTGGGTCCACACTATACCCTTGGGTCCACACTCTACCCTTGGGTCCACACTATACCCTTGGGTCCACACTATACCCTTGGGTCCACACTATACCCTTGGGTCCACACTATACCCTTGGGTCCACACTATACCCTTGGGTCCACACTATACCCTTGGGTCCACACTATACCCTTGGGTCCACACTATACCCTTGGGTCCACACTCTACCCTTGGGTCCACACTATACCCTTGGGTCCACACTATACCCTTGGGTCCACACTATACCCTTGGGTCCACACTATACCCTTGGGTCCACACTATACCCTTGGGTCCACACTATACCCTTGGGACCACACTATACCCTTGGGTCCACACTATACCCTTGGGTCCACACTCATACCCTTGGGTCCACACTATACCCTTGGGTCCACACTATACCCTTGGGTCCACACTATCCCCTTGGGTCCACACTATACCCTTGGGTCCACACTATACCCTTGGGTCCACACTATACCCTTGGGTCCACACTATACCCTTGGGTCCACACTATACCCTTGGGTCCACACTATACCCTTGGGTCCACACTATACCCTTGGGTCCACACTATACCCTTGGGTCCACACTATACCCTTGGGTCAAACTACACCGGAAAATGTAAAAATATCCCAGATGATCACCATGATGACGTCAGAGTGACATCATTTTTTTTGTAGTTGTGTTTTCGCAAAACCTGCATGATAAATTAGTAAATAATGATCTGGTGTGAAACAAAATAGGTTTGCCCACTTTTCCTCGCAGAAAAGAAGGCATTTTAAAGTAAAATGACCAAAATAACACTTTTCTTGTACCGTCACCATTTGAATTTATCTACATATGATCGTCTGCTCGAGGAGGTATGCAAATAGGCTAAAAATTACCGCAATATGATCAACTAACAAGTCACGGACTGTCAGCTCTCAAGTTTTTGTCGTTCCGAAGATCAGGTAGAAAGTTTGGTAGGTGGGGCCATAATGCCCCCTCCCCCCTGGCCTGGTAGGGTCAAGTTCTACTTCAAAAACTTTTGACCTCCAAATAAAACCAAACATAAGAGTGGTCAATCTGTGATGATTTGCGCGTACCAGAACGCGTCTCCATGCTGTCTAGCCAATTTCTGCGTTCCCACTTCGAACCTGCCTTGATTTATCTGACCCCTTAGTAGTATACAAAGCGTAAAATGAGGCCAATTGACCTCAGAAATTTGCATGTTTTGTGGAGGTCACGTGGAGGTAGCCAATCAGAAGCGCGTATTGTGTCACATGGGGTGTGGTGGATGGGTGGGTGGTGGGTTTAAGATGGCGGCCGGTGTGAGTGAGTGCAAGTGTGGTGGATGGGTGGGTGGTGGGTTTAAGATATTCATCCGCGGTCATGTCTGGCGGTGATTCGGTCGCGGGAAAAACCTTCCGCGGAGAAAAAGTAGTCCCTAGATAAAATGGTCCGATGGGGTCGAGTGAGGTATCAAAGTGAAGCTTAGGGGAGGGGGTGGGGTTGAACTATACCGTTTAGGTGTATTGAGCTGCTCTATCTAATTTTTATCTATTTTTACATCTTTTCCAGCTGTCAACTGTTATGGTTAGGCCACAATGTTGCCATTTTCCCTCCCTACATTTAGCGTTCATAAAACATTCAAGCTAGTCTGGTGATAATAAAATTTAAAGATCACATGTCCAACACATACTCACATAATGAAAGCAAGAATCGAACTTGCGACCCCTCGAGATGAAGGATACCCGTCCAGGTTTCATTTTTTTTGAGGTGTACTGAAATGCTCTCTCTAATTTATGCCACGGTATCTATTTTACATCTAGGTTGAAGATTTATATCGACACTGCTACACACTTTTCGAGATGTGTTTTCACTTTCGATGAAAGCACAAAACAGTCTAAAATGAGTCTAAAAAAATTCACCTACGCTAATATTTTCTAGTGTTTTGTAGAATATAGATTCGCGTTCATTTCTATTTCGTCAAGAAAAAATGTTTTGTAGAATATAGATTCGCGTTCATTTCTATTTCGTCAAGAAAAAATTTTCATCTCGAAAATTGGCAGATTGAAATGTTCTCTCTCTCTCATTTTATGCCACGGTATCTATTTTTACAGCTGTCAACTGTTATGGTTTGGTCACAATGTTGCCATTTTCTCCCCTATATTTAGCGTCCACAAAAAGAACAGTATATTACAGCAATTATGTTCAAGAAAACACCCCGCTAGAAAATTGTCTTCAAATTGTCTGTTGTTGTGGGAGTATAAAAAAATCCTGGTCAACAGGGGCGCGTATATTTCGTGCGACGCTATGTTGCCAATGCATTGAAATTTGAATAGGTTGTCTGCATGGGTTTCAACGCAAGTATAGTACTAAAGTCTAGCTTACCTGATAAAAGAGTTTAGTCCAGATGTATACCTATATTCCATACTCTCGGGCGTTTGATGCATATCTGGGGGCTGTTTTTTTTCCTAGGTGGGTATAACACACCATGAAGCCTTCATCACGATGCATTCGTATCCTAAAAAAATATGGGTATCACCACGAATCTCATTCCATATATATTTTTTCGAAATTCACAGATATTTCCATCGGTAAATCCGGTGTTCAGTATACCACATGGATGAAATGAACGCACTAAACTATGAAGCTAATGATTTTGGTCAGCGGCACACACATGCTCCCTGGTTTGGTGTCGACATCCCAGCGGTTTTCTGTTTCTTGGCTTGTCACGGATTTTTTCGAAATTCACAGATATTTCCATCGGTATAAATCCCGTCTTCAGTTTACCACATGAATGAAATGAAAACACTAAACTATCAAGCTAATGATTTCGGCCAACGGCACACACACACACATGTTTCCTGGCTCTTCCTGGTGTCATGGTGTCGACACTCCAGCGGTTTTCTGTTTCTGGGGTGTGACGGTAGATCAATTTCTTCCTCCCATACACCCACGTGGGGTGGGTGTGGTAAAACAGAGGGTGTTCAGCCAATGAACTATAAGAAAAAGATATGTGTGTGCATATTAATAAACCACGTTGGCTGTATAGGTCGTAGAAAATGAGCGCCTAAAAATGAACACATTTCATTACACTGTTGCGAATTGTTGCGAGTGCACGTGTGACTCAGTGCGTTTTCATCACATCCAGCTTTCACAGAATAGAATATCGGCAGTTGTTTCCGCCCATGCGATGAGAAAATAGGCCTGATTTCGCACGTAGTTTTCGTGCACACGTCTCGCACAAGTTCTCGAAATAAGGCCTGTACGAAAATTTGAGAGCGGCCAACATGAGTTTGTGTGTGATAGAAGGATAGCTTACGTTTATTTCGCCTACATCCATTGAAATTCACACCGACATTATCGGTTTTGGCCAAGACACGGCCTCGGTGGAAACTGCGTTGCTGATATTTCGGTCATGACGTCATCATTTGTTCAAATTTACCGGGAACCCCCTTATATGGTTTTAGCAACAGTTACGTAGCGTAGGGTGGCATATATTATCTTTGGGTTGGATAAAAAATAATAAATAAATAATAATAATAATAATAATAAAAAAAATTAAAAAAAATAAAAAAATCGGCGAGTAGTAGACGAAGGGAAAATTGGGAAGTACTGACCATGCCCCAGAATACTTCATATGCATATCACGGCCTTAAGGCCTATGTAAGATGCAATCTACTTCACAGTTTAGTAGTATAAAAAGCGCAAGTCCTATTGACCTTGCCCCTTCCAAAGAAATAAAATCGGCTCTATTTTACAGGAGTATATACGCAGGTCACGTGGGTTGTGACGTCACTTCTGGGTTTTCACTAAAAACTACCTCCAAACATAGAAGAGTTCCAATTTTTCCCCTTAGACGTCCGTATGTTCATCCTCCAAACCCACAAGAGTTCCAATGTTCAACCGCCGGGGTGTTTTCCACTGGCCTGGCCCGCCCCAGCACGCAGCGCGCGCGCGCGTCATCCCCGGCAGTGCGCGCGCGCAGACGCGGGTCAAAAGGTCAAAGGGTCACCTCCAGGTCAGACGGTCCAATGTCCAATGAGACAATGTTGCGGCATCGCTATAGTCAGAGCTTGAGCACAAAAAAGGGGGGGATTCTAGATGAACCTGGGAAAGATGGGCAGGTCCATTTGGACCAATCAGCGGTCGAGAAAAAGAGCCAATCAGCGGTCGAGAAAAGAACCAATCAGCGGTCGAACAATCAGCCAATCGAATTGGGGTACTCACGGTGTGCTTTCGCTGACGTCCGCGCCTACATCTGGGTTCTTGTACACCCGGGTAATGTTTTTCTGGACATGGATGGGTTACCTTTGGCTCCATTCTAGGCCACTGATTGACTAATACGGTGTTCAAAACCACTTTCATGCATTATGCTCATAGAACTTATAGTCATAATCTATACGTGTTGGACGAGTCTCTTCACTCACCGTATACACGTACCTCAATGAAATGCCTGCTCCAAACCTAGACCAAAGACACGTACTTGGTCTGTAGGCTGATTTCATTGGCTCTCTATTTTTTACTATAGTGCTCTTGCATTCTAACCTTGATGGGTTACCTAGAACTTATAGTCATCAACATAATCTATACGTGTTGGACGAGTCTTTTCACTCACCGTATACACGTACCTCAATGAAATGCCCGCTCCAAACCTAGACCAAAAACACGTACCTGGTCTGTGGGCTGATTTCATTGGCTCTATATTTTTACTATAGTACTCTTGCATTCTAAACTTGATGGGTTACATTTTGGCCCCATCCTACACCACTGATTTCAGTTTGACTGAATCTCCACATTGGGCATTGATGCATTAGGAATAAAACACACAAGACAGGGTTTTTTGGTGAGATCTCATTTTTTTTTTATTCATTGAACAACAACAGCGTGAGAACAACCACGTGAAAACTGAAGCCCAGAACAAGGGGCTTGTAATTAACTGAAGCCCAGAACAAGGGGCTTGTACATTGAAGCCCAGAACAAGGGGCTTGTAAACTTAAGCCCAGAACAAGGGGGCTTGTCATTAACTTAAGCCCAGAACGGGGCTTGTACATTGAAATGATGGGCGGCCCAGTCATAGACGAGTACATCGCGGTCCTCGGCCTGGGGGTACTCGTCAAACATCTGTACGATGGTAGATAAGGGTCTTCCCCGGCATCGATGGTACAGGTAAAACAAGCAATATTGTCCGCACACGCCACTGGTCAGGCTTTGCAACGTTTGACTGTTCCAACACCACGTCTCTGTGCCTTGATCCATGAAGTCTGTTAAATCGGGATGGAGGGGTGGCAGACCGTACGGGTCAAAGTATTCGCCCTGCTGTTCTGTCAAGTACACGGCCACCCAGTGTTCACCGGGCCGATCCATCGGGTCCGTGTTGAGAACGTAAGCAGCAGGATACATACGGTCTAATGGAAACACATCTCGGGCGAACACCCCTTGAAAGACCCTACGTGTCTCTGGGTCATTCTCCAGCACGGTGGTTATCTGGTCTGTATCCATGTTAGGTGGAGAAGTCACACAGGACGTTGCGCGCCTTGTCCACTTGAATGATGTTGTCAAACTCGGCGTAGCAGATCACATTGACGGTGGTCGCCAGGGCTCGTGCAAAGTGGATTTCCAACCGTAAGTTGCCTTGCTTGGCCAGGGCCAGCTGATGGTCGTTCTCTAAGGTGGGGTCAGATCGAAACAGAACAACGTGTATCCGTTCGCGTAGTCCTCCCGACTGATCATATTCCCTTCGTCCTGGTTTATTTGACCGGTGGCTGTAAACAGGCTCTGATAGGCTCGAATGAAATTTCTCCGCCCAAAGTTCGGTGTTAAGGCCGTGGCTGGCACCTGTTGTCCATCCACATGCAGGGCCACAAAATTGATGCCGAAATGTTGAAAGTCAAACGGATTCTCTGGGTAGGCTCCGCTGAAACTGGTATTTTCCACACAGGCCAGGATCAATCGCTTGGGTAGTTCCCCCAGGAACAGGTTTTCTTTGTTGGCGCCCATATTTCCAGCAGGCACAGAGAACACTTTGGTTTGCACACGTCGGATAGGGTACTGGGCTGGTTTTGTTTCCAAGGCTTTCATGTGTCCCAATTGAACGGCTGGATTCGGTTTCACTTTTCGGACATACAGGACTGCGTCTTGGATGACAATCTTATAGTCCGCTGCATGCCCCTCTACGTTAGTGGCCATTAAGGCGAAGGTCGGAGGCGCCCGTATCAGTCGGATTTTGATGGGGATCTTGTTCAAGAGGTACCGGTCTTGTATGAACATGTCTGCATGCAGTCGACCCATCATATCCACCGAGGCATTGTTCGCAGTGAAAGCCTTCCGTTTGTTATATCCCCCATTGTCCGCCGTGTCCATGTGCTCGGCCGTGTCCCTGTAGAATAAAGCGGTTGTCAGCTGAGATTTTTTAGCCTCTCGGCCATACGACAACAGTGTCTCGATGTAGGCTCGATAGGGGTACGTGTTGGTGGAGTCACTGATGAGTTTGTCGCTGAGAAAAATATCCACCTGCTGAAACATCGAGTGCAGCCAGAGATTCGTCGGGCCCACCGTTGCTTGGTCAGCGATTCTCGGTGCCAGCTCCATTGACCACCTTGGCTTTCACATACAAGTAGGTATGGGCTAAATCCACATAGGCCGTATCCGCATTACTGATGGTGAACTCGATGGGCCCGGTTTCGTTGATGCTGGAGAGCGGGAGATGCTCCACCCATAATCCTTGTTCGACACTGGTTTGTGTGGGCGGCACGGTCCACAAATCAAATTCACTGTTGGTGGAGGGGCAGGACTCGGCGTGGATCAAGGACATGTTTTAAGAAAAGATATCCTTTGTCTTCGATGTGCGTCGTCGCTGGGTCGGTCGTCGACTGGTGCGTGGTCTCGGTGGGGCAGCTCGTTTATTCCCTACGGTGCGTTGTGCTTTGGCCACCAAGACGCCTCCCGCTTCTTTGGCCCGCCGTTTCAAGGATTCTTTGGGTGCCGTACCCCCCAAGACATCACCGGCCACTTGCAGTCCACTGCGTACCGCTTGTTTGCCGATTGCTTTCACCCCACGCGTCACCAAGGGCAGGAACACCCCTTGAAAGACCCTACGTGTCTCTGGGTCATTCTCCAGCACGGTGGTTATCTGGTCTGTATCCATTTTAGGTGGAGAAGTCACACAGGACGTTGCGCGCCTTGTCCACTTGAATGATGTTGTCAAACTCGGCGTAGCTGATCACATTGACGGTGGTCGCCAGGGCTCGTGCAAAGTGGATTTCCAACCGTAAGTTGCCTTGCTTGGCCAGGGCCAGCTGATGGTCGTTCTCTAAGGTGGTGGTCAGATCGAAACAGAACAACGTGTATCCGTTCGCGTAGTCCTCCCGACTGATCATATTCACTTCGTCCTGGTTGATTTGACCGGTGGCTGTAAACAGGCTCTGATAGGCTCGAATGAAATTCCTCCGCCCAAAGTTCGGTGTTAAGGCCGTGGCTGGCACCTGTTGTCCATCCACATGCAGGGCCACAAAATTGATGCCGAAATGTTGAAAGTCAAACGGATTCTGTGGGTAGGCTCCGCTGAAACTGGTATTTTCCACACAGGCCAGGATCAATCGCTTGGGTAGTTCCCCCAGGAACAGGTTTTCTTTGTTGGCGCCCATATTTCCAGCAGGCGCAGAGAACACTTTGGTTTGTACACGTCGGATAGGGTACTGGGCTGGTTTTGTTTCCAAGCCTTTCATGTGTCCCAATTGAACGGCTGGATTCGGTTTCACTTTTCGGACATACAGCACTGCCTCTTGGATGACAATCTTATAGTCCGCTGCATGCCCGTCTACGTTAGTGGCCATCAAGGCGAAGGTCGGAGGCGCCCGTATCAGTCGGATTTTGATGGGGATCTTGTTCAGAGGTACCGGTCTTGCATGAACATGTCTGCATGCAGTCGACCCATCATATCCACCGAGGCACTGTTCGCAGTGAAAGCCTTCCGTTTGTTATATCCCCCATTGTCCGCCGTGTCCATGTGCTCGGGCGTGTCCTTGTAGAATAAAGCGGTTGTCAGCTGAGATTTTTTAGCCTCTCGGCCATACGACAACAGTGTCTCGATGTAGGCTCGATAGGGGTACGTGTTGGTGGAGTCACTGATGAGTTTGTCGCTGAGAAAAATATCCACCTGCTGAAACATCGAGTGCAGCCAGAGATTCGTCGGGCCCACCGTTGCTTGGTCAGCGATTCTGGTGCCAGCTCCATTGACCACCTTGGCTTTCACATACAAGTAGGTATGGGCTAAATCCACATAGGCCGTATCCGCATTACTGATGGTGAACTCGATGGGCCCGGTTTCGTTGATGCTGGAGAGCGGGAGATGCTCCACCCATAATCCTTGTTCGACACTGGTTTGTGTGGGCGGCACGGTCCACAAATCAAATTCACTGTTGGTGGAGGGGCAGGACTCGGCGTGGATTAAGGACATGTTTTAAGAAAAGATATCCTTTGTCTTCTTCGATGTGCGTCGTCGCTGGGTCGGTCGTCGACTGGTGCGTGGTCTCGGTGGGGCAGCTCGTTTATTCCCTGCGGTGCGTTGTGCTTTGGCCACCAAGACGCCTCCCGCTTCTTTGGCCCGCCGTTTCAAGGATTCTTTGGGTGCCGTACCCCCAAGACATCACCGGCCACTTGCAGTCCACTGCGTACCGCTTGTTTGCCGATTGCTTTCACCCCACGCGTCACCAAGGGCAGGAACGTTTTCACAATGCTGCCGAGTATGTTCCCCAGACCATGTCCTCGTTGCATGCGTGCACCGCTAAATACCGGAAAGCCACCCCCGGCCTGTTGGGCATAATAGTCGGCATAGCTGCGTGCATCGCACTCGTAAGGTACTTTCATTATGCAAAGTGGGGAGCACGTGCTTGTCGAAAATGAAGTGTCAGCACCACTTTTCCTCGTTCGAATGCCACCGGTCGTCCCGTGTCATCTCTTATATCCACCGTGATCGTGTTGATGTCAGTTTGTCGTACGGGCAAGTAGAGCATGTGGGTGAAACTGTGGGTGACTTGACCTCCATACGTCTTTTTAATGGGGACCACCCGTAACAGAGGTGTGTTGATATCGCCCACGATGTGGTTGTCCACCACGTCCGAGTAGACGTAGAGTCCGTACATACCCGACTTCATATCCATCGGCATCTCGCCATGGTGTTCGGTGGGACCAGCGAACGTCTTTAGATCGAAACCCAGCATTTGCTGTAGGATAGCACTCAGTACGACACTCGCCTTGCCGGAGACGATAAGCTGTGCCTTACGCACCCAATAGTATACATAGCTTACGTACAGTTCTGTATGCGTTACCTCTGAGAGCTTTAAATCAAATAGCCAGAGATATACAGCAATCTGCGTCTTCAGGAAATATAATACCATCCAAAATCAGTAAAGTATGTCAAGATATAGCGTATTTTCGGTTGTATCGTCCAATGAACATAATCGAAACATCTCAAGATCGGCTATTCTTGAAACTCAACTACTTAGATAAAGGACTGGACATCATTAATTTACCTCGAATCCTGAATGATCCAGAGGTACGCAACGCTGTACCAAACTATTTCAAGTTCACAGAACCTCCTTGCATTTCATATATCTATACCAAATCTATAGCCACCAAAATATTCAATTACTCCAATGCTGTCAAGGAGTTTGACTGGAAATTTTTCACGTCAGGAGGCTATAGTTGTGATTGTGAATTGTCGAACTTTATCTATACACCATGCAAACATATTGTGACTGGTGACCTTGATGTGGTGAGTGATATGGATCTGAAATTACTCCTGATGAAAGGACCTAAATATAGAGAGCCCAGAAGAATAAATCTGAAGGCGGACCAGAAGATAGTCCTGACTGCATTAGAACAGTACGTTATTGATTGGTCTAAGCGAGAAAAAGTTGAACCTACAGTACTCGCTGATTGGCTGGACCTCACCAAGAGCAAGGTCGTTGAAACAATCCGCCATATTGACAGAAGTACTCTTCCCCAAGCAAAACAAGTACTGAGAAACCTCAAATCGCAAGAAGTTCTAGCAAATCTCCAGAGTAAATTCGTCATAGTCCCAGCAGACAAAGCTCCGAATAATATAATATTCATATGTAAATATTACTATTACCAGGTGCTGGTTAAAGAATTGAGTGTAGACATATCTTCATCAAATACATCTACTTACTCCCAAACTGCATTTACTCTGGAAGATTTATTTAACAATCACAAAAGTTTCTCAGGGAAAGAGGTATTTGTCTTCCAACCAATCATAACGACATACCAAAAATATACTGGACTCCCAAAATGCATAAATCACCATACAAAGCTAGATTCATAGCTGGTTCTAGAAGCTGCACCACCAAGCTTCTTTCAACCCTATTGACGAGGGCCCTTCAGGAGGTAAAAGCATTTTGGGAAAGGTATTGCGCCACTATTTCAAGAACTCTGGCGTTGAATGTATGTGGATATTGAAAAACTCAAAATGTCTTACGGAAGAACTTGATGCTAAAGGTCACATACCGTACAGACATGTATCCACATGGGATTTCTCGACTCTCTATACTACAATCCCTCATCAGGACCTTATTGACCGTATAAGTTCATTAATAGTATCTGTGTTCAAGAAAACTGATCGTAGATATATTAATGTCGGAAGCCATAAAGCATTCTTTAGCTCGACTACATACAAGAGATATCATTCATGGGATGTTTCTTTGTTTATAGAGTTGCTTGAATTTCTCATTAAAAATATCTATGTGAAATTTGGCAACACAATATATCAGCAGCATATAGGTATTCCAATGGGTACTAATTGTGCACCCCTGTTGGCTGACCTGTATCTGTTCTCTTATGAATATGATTATATGCTGGCGCTTTCAAAAACCGATCCACTCAAAGCCCGTTCCTTCTCATTCACCAAACGCTATATAGACGATCTTCTCGCTGTGGATAATCGCTATATAAATGACGCAGTGAAGGATATATATCCACCTTCACTGGATTTGAAGGAAACTACAGATAGCCCTACAGGCACATCTTATTTAGATCTCTATCTCTATAAAAATGAAGCGGGCATTCTCTCTCGTCGACTTTATGACAAAGAGATGATTACAATTTCGACATCGTAAACTATCCCTTTTTGGATAGTAATATTCCAATGGGACCTGCATATGGCGTATACATATCTCGCTTAGTAGCGTTTGCTAGATCCTGTGTTAAATGTGATGATTTTAACCAACGTCACAAAACATTGTTGCAGAAACTTATAAAACAGGGCTATTCCACCAAGCGCCTCCACTCAAAGTTTCTCAAATTTGGCGATACATATCGCATGCTGATAGCAAAATACGAACGTAGCGTGTAAGATCTATGGCGCTACGTTTCGTAACTTGTGTCTAATTCCGCTTAACCCGGGGCTAGGGGCCGTATGAGCCCATGTACTTCAAGATCTTCATGGTACTCATATGAACAGTCACAATCAAAGCGTGACTGAGATACATCATTTTTTAGATGACGACTCTATAACGAATATTATGGATTAAGAATACTGATCAGCGATACGGATTTGATATTTTTGGAACATCATGATGTCTTGCCGGCATCATTGAAAACTGTTGACCGCTTCTCTCTTGCAGGAAACAAGCCTATGTTTATGTATACTTTTGTCTTTTTGAATTTGGTGCTAATACTGTTATATGGAAATGGAATAGGTCTTTGGATTATGGACGCGGATATTCTCTAATGGACGACGGCTGGATTATGAATGACGGACTAGACGCTTGTAATTGTCGTTGTGTGCGTTGTAATCGAAGTCCACGTGATTCTTGAAGGGATAGGCTTTGATGGGTCTTGAAGTATTCGTCACCCCCCGTAGCGCCTTATAATGCATCAGTCTTGACAGCCCACCCATGAACTCTTTGGGGGTATCGTATTGGCCTTCGGGCAGGGTGAGTCGGGTGTTTTCGCCTTCGTAGGTCACCTCGTACCACACTTCATTGGCTCGCACGTTGTACCACGAGTAAGGGTATTGGATATCCACGAGGCCGCATTTCCACCGGCCAGGTAAATGTAACGGTTGCGGTAACTGGGTGACGTACTTGGCCACGGTGTTGTCAGGAAACACATCCAGCGAACTGTTACTGGATAGGGTCAGGTAAAACATGGCGACTGAGCTGTCCTGCTGCTGCTGTTGGTTTTAATAGGTGTTCCAGGCCTTGGGCGGTTGTGTCCGGCGTCGTGTTCGTCGCGTTGACTTGCTACGTGTCACGGCTCTGGAGATGTGGGGTGTCCTGATCGAGGGTGGTTTTTTAAGGTCTGAAAAGAAGGTACCCGTTGTGATGGTGGTGGAGTTTTGGGGGGTGACTCCGGTTCCCAGTCGGCTTCCCAAGAAGGTTGTGGTGAGAGTCGTGGTGCACGACTCGGCGATTGCTGGGTTTGCTGTATAAAGGCCCAGCGGTGGGGTTCCCCACCAATTCCTGTGGTACATGCATGTCTTTCAAGCCTTGAGCGAAGACCTCCCATCCTCGAGGATCGGTGTGCGATCTGCGTTGACGCATCAGATCATTCACTAAATCCGTCATGTGGGTGCCGGGACCACCTGATTCTGTACCAGGAGTTCGCCTTTATCATTCCAAGTCATGTTAGGATTCTGTTTCATCCGTTGTAATACCAGGCCAGCTTGTTTCTTGAACGATGCAGGTACACTCTTCAGCACTTCGTCTTCCACCCACTGTGGGGCTGTGGGGGCTACCCCTGGTAATGGCGGCTGTTGGAACGGTGCTGAGGTCAGCGGTCTGTCACGTGGTGGTGGTGGTGGTGGTGGTGGTGGTGGTGTTGCTGTTGCTGGGGTAGACAGGGTTTTGTATTGGTCCATGAACGTCATGTACCGTTGAAGCGTCTCATTGTACCGTTGTACTTTCTCACTGTCGCTTAACCCCGGTCTCTGTAAGATCTGTTGCATCTCTCCATCGAGGCTGTTTATGGTCTTCACCGTAGGTGGGACAGGGTAGGGTGATTGGAGGTTTTGCAGGAACCGTGGTCCACCCAATACTGGACCCAACACGGAAGCGGCCAACGGTGCTAAGATGGCCCCGAGAAAGCCGCCTTTCTGTAACACCTTTTTCTTTTGTGTTTGAGGGACCCGCTTGTGGACTAGGGTTCGGAGACCTGTCTTATGCTTGGCCAACATGGTCTTCTGAGCCGGAGTCAGTGGTACGTTGCCTTTTAACAGGTTGTACCCGATCTCGCACAGACAGCGTACAAGGTCAGGGTCCGCACCGCGTACAATGGTTCGGACTAACTCGGGTGGGGCCGTCTTCAATACACGGAGCGTGGGAGCGTGCTTCCGTACTCGCGCAGACATCCTGTACAACTAATGCTAGAACCCACAACTCTGCCCTTTTTATCCACCTCACAGACAAAGTCAACCCTGCTGTGGTATTCATTCTTTTTATTATTCCCTATCATCAAACACACAGACCCCAGCTGGGGGCGCCACTGTGGATGTGTTTACATTATTTTTGCATGTACACGTGGTGGGTCTCTCCGGGAAAGATGCCGGTCCGTAGTCGAAGGTGGTCGGGGGTGGCTTGCTTGAGGTCGAAGAGCATATACCCGTGCTGAGGGGTTGTGGCATCTTTGAAGGCTTCCAACGCAAACGGTGTGCGGCCGGGATAAATCTGTCTCGCCAGGTGCAGCAGTTGAGTGGTATCTCTCGGGTTTTTGAAGACCACCAGGTAGTGGGCATTTAAGCTGATATTCCGATGTTCTTTGTTTTACTGAACAGATTCTGCACAATGTAGATGATGCTGATCCGTCGATGATGGCTGCCTTTGGTAAAGAGTTGGGTGACCCGTGCATCCGTCTCCGCCATGAGATCATCCAGAACCACCAAGGTGTCGGGTTCCAAATCGGCCAGGTTGGGTAGGCCTTCCACGAACGTGATGTGGGGCATTGCTGCATACGCTTCCTGCCATTCTCCGTAACACCACACGACTCTGGCAATGGGTGGAGTGATCATGCTGTCGGCGTGTTGAAGGAGCTTCCTGACGAAGTGCGTTTTGCCGGAGCCCGTCGGTCCTGCGATGACGCAAGTGAAGGGATGCTGCCACCCAGGGTCCATGGTTCGAGGTGTATCCGTTGTCGTGGTAACCCGCTCTTGTAAATTTCGTACGAGTGAACTGGAGCGGTGGTGGGTACAACGTCGGTCGTCGCTGTCTGTTCACTGTCAGAGATGGTGTTGGGGGTGGGTACAACGTGGGTGGTCGGTTCACTGTGAGGGATGAAATCCGGTGGGTGTTCAGACGTAGTGGGCGTACTTGGTGTAGGTGTAGAGCTCGACGTGGCTTGTACGCGGGGTGTGGTGGTGGTGGTGGTGACTGGGCTCGATACGACTGGTGCTCTCTGTAGACCGGTTTCGCTGGTGCCTGGTGTTCTCAGTTGGTTAAGTAACGTGCTGACATAGGCTACGTCGTAAAACACACCTCCGTACAACACACTCAGCAGGGTTAGCAATAGCACCCCAAAGACCACTTGCGCTTTGCGCGTTTTGCGAGACGCTGTCTTCAGAGGCAGCTGCTGTTGGTCCATAGCACTGTGGTCGGATGTGGAATGAAGGAGGACGGCAGTGGTGTCTGGTTTTATAGTCGTTTCACCTGGTTGGCCGCGACCCAGGAATTGAAGGAACTGGGCCAACCTTGCCATTTCACGAAATGAAACAGTTTGCCACGTCGACGTTCCGTTTTCAAAATCTGCTCCACCGTGTAGTAGTCTTGCTGTGTTTTTACAACAGGCTGTAATTCCGTCTCGTAAAACGTCCCCAGCAACGTTTCCCCTTGGAGATCTTCCAGTTCATAGACTCGCCGCTGTCGGGGTAGGCGCCGTTTAATCAGGAAGTGCTCATCGCTCCAGTTGGGCAAGTAACTTTTCTCGAACTTGCCCTTGACTTTACTGATCCGTACAGGGTCCCCGACCTTGTACACCGCCTTCGTCGTTCGCTGCGATGGCCTGGGGTACAAGACACGCCGCACTTGGGCTTCATTGCGTTGGGTCACGGTAATGGGGGCTCTCTCTATACTCCGATGATAGGCTCGATTGTAACCCCTCACCAGTTTCGGGAGAACATCGATGTACCGCCTTGTATTCTTATAGGTGAAATATTTATACATGCGGCCTTTGAATGTCCTGTTGAACCTTTCCACCACGGAAGCCTTGGTCTCGTTGTACGTATGGAAGAAAAACACCTTCTGTTTCTTGAGAAAGGCTTGGAACGGTCTGTTGAGGAATTCCGTGCCTTCGTCGGTTTGCAAATACAAAGGTTTGCGCCCGGTCTTGAAGATGTCTTTGAACGCCGCTATGAGATTTGCCCCCGTTTTCGTCCGGATGGGTACCACCCACGCATACTTGGATAGGATATCGATGCACGTCAAGATATACCGATTCTCATCGTTGTGTTTGGCAAAGGCGCTCATATCGACCAAATCCGCTTGCCACTGGGCATCTATTCCTCCCACGATGACCCGGTTCCGTAGAAAATGGCGACGGACAGATCGATGTAAGGTATAGGTGTCTTGTCTTCTTAACCAATCTCGGACTTGGGCACGTTGTATCCCCTGGGGTTTGGCCGCTCGATAGAGAGCCGACAATGCACTATAGGCCGCCGGACTGTCGGGACTGTAGTATAAGTTATCCAGCACCTTCTCCCAGCGCTTCATGGTGACACAATGATGATGCACCCTGGCTCTATCGTTTATTTATAACGGGTATATCTTGGACCGGAGTTTCTTTCTGATTTTCTTCGTGGACTTCCACAGTGGCCATGGTAAATGACCAGTCCAACTCGTCTGATGACCGCTTGATAAGCACTTCATCCACATCTACCACGGCATCTTCCAATGCAGACCATAGATCAGGGTGAAGGGTAAAATGCACTGTACCTCCATCTAGCCGAGCCAATTGAGCAAAGAAAGGGCCGCGTCGGATGTACACATCGTGACACAAGTGGATGAGGTCGCCGTCCAGTTCACCAGACAACACCCGTTTGAATTTGGTCCAGCCCTCCCGGGACAGACGAATGTGAGCCGGGCACGGTTGTGTAGGGTCCGCATCACAGATGTTTCCCACCTCCTCCATGATATCGACCTTATCCGCATACACGTGCAGGAAAACCTCGGGGGTCAAGCTGAAATACTGACCCCAGGCCGAGTTTGGAGTAGTATATATTATGAAAATTGTTTATTGCTGTATGGCCTATAATATTACAAGATCATAACCCATGCAGGGTTGGGTTTCGCAGACAGAGTATGATATGGCATTCCGGTATTAATCCAGGGCACAAAGAAAACAACACAGTGACTGTTCCAGTAGCAGTTATAGGATAGAAGGACACAAAGACATAACTCAGCTCAAACTTGTAAATTTATT
This sequence comes from Hanleya hanleyi, assembly GCA_036873755.1. Lineage (NCBI taxonomy): Eukaryota > Metazoa > Mollusca > Polyplacophora > Lepidopleurida > Hanleyidae > Hanleya > Hanleya hanleyi. The sequence goes on from JAVTVY010053747.1 coordinate 83,022, forward strand.
CTTCAAGAATCAACACAACTGCATATCTTTAACATTCTCGTACATGGGGTTAGCTCCAGTGATTTACCCTCTATATACTACTAATCCAGATCGGGTAGCTTTACATGTAAATCCACTTGACAGCATACTGACACAACTGGGTATATCAAAAGGCTTCATACATGGAGTGAGCCCTCTTTGGTAGTGATCTGCTCCTTATATACTACTAACCCACACCCGGTAGCTTCAGCATGTACTATATGCCCTACACCATATCCAAATATACTGTATTGCATTGCATGCCCATATGGCACTACACAATATGGGTACCGTTATTATACCCTATCAGGCCACCACTGCGCTGATCTATTGATGTGCACCCACCGGTGACGAGCAGTCGATTCCCATTGCTCGTTTCTCGCCCCAATTTATAGACTTTTGCCGGGGGTGTCACGTGACCCAACCACAGAGATTTGGTACTACTTTCAATCATAAACATCCCCAAAATTCACATAAATATACATTTCCGTCTTGTGCTCAAGTTGGGCTTCTTAATATTTTGATCTACTGAATCGATCAACACCAACAGATATAAATGTTTCATTTAAGATAACAAAAAGCACAACAACTTTTACCCGGCTTGCAGACTGACCTAGATTTACAACATGGCGAACATGGCAAACTAACGGTCGTACTATAATAATAAAATACTAAATATTAATTACTGAACCAGCTTGTGCTCTATTTGTGCTCCGTAATAATCTTTACTCAAGATTCAAATAATATCAATGTTTTGGGTGAAGGACAATGATTTAAGGTGGAGCACAAGCTTCTATTCTAGTTGGTCGGCGAAACTCTCATGTTTCATAATGGCGATCAGGTCCGACTGGCCGAAGTGTTCGGTTTGGCCATTAAAATATCATGAACTATTAGCCAACGGCCTGGAATCATAATTTTCCCGGACACTAGAATAATCAAAGAACATTGTCTTCAAAGGGAAATACTTACTGTTCAAGAATAAATTTGTTACACAATTAAATTCACCAACTGGTAGATCTCTCAAGCAGACGAAATTAGGCGTAGGAACACGGTAGCAGATACTGTAGTCCGCGCAAATAGTCCGCACATAATTGTCAGAATTACGGGTCAAACATCACAAATAATGTCAATAAAACGCAATGTAAAGTACTGTTATCCTGGAATGAAGAGAGTGAATACAATAATCCGCTTCTAAAACAACAACATTATATACATTGCCTGGAAAAACCTAATCACGCAAAAACATGCCAGGTTGCAAGTTGCGATGGCGGATACTATGAGAGACAAGAGCATACTTGTTGAAAACACTCCAATTACTATGATTAACGATAACTCCAACAGGTCTACAGTCCACATATTACTGGATTCGATGATATTAAATCAAGGTAAGTCTGTAGTTTCCTTATAGTGTCACAATTACGTCGGTAATATTCCAAAAACGAGTAGGGTTGTACCAAAGATATTCCGTCATGTAGGGTCCAATTTTCAACACTGCAACACATTCACCAGGAAGCTAGGAAATATGACTCACAGTCATTACACTTTCCCCACCTCAGTCTGAGAATTCTCCCGAATTCTCGCAACAGACGTTGTCTGACGTCACGCAATGTGTTCCATAATGAGAATGCGACAGGTAAATCCGGTGAGTAAGTCATCCATAACTGTAGGAGGTAAGCTGATGCACTAATCCATCTTTGGAAAACAGCATGAATATATTTGATGATACTAAGATAATCCTTTTAAGAAATCACAAGCGATGATCCATGAGTAACACACGCGACGCGATGTGTACATCCACAAAATGGTAATTATCCAGATATACTTACGGATCTGGCAATATCCTCACAATTGAACTTACACACAAGTTGGGAAAATCCAGTAGGTATCCTACTATGGCACAAATAACAAATATATCCAAGGTAAGTGAAAACGCGTAATCCTAACAATACAGGTAATCCATCCATGGTATAATCAGAAATCCAGTTAATCCAATGTAGGTATGTTATTCTCTATTTACAGAGAAGTGCCACGATAATCCACAGGCAACCACCAGACAGACATGAAGAGGATTTTCAAACGAACAGAGGACAGCTATGCATCTAGACGTAGACCGATGTTGTTCGAATCCAAGATTCTGCATAGACCGTCAGTGGAGTGGTCCCTGTTGTGTGACGCACCCTCCAGCACAGACAGCAGCTCTTCATCACGTTGCCGAACTCGTCTCGGACCACGTGCCAACCACTGCACCTTCTTATAATTGTACAGCCTAAACTTCTGTAGCAGGACATCTGACTCGTCGGCAGAAAGATTTGCATTAGGGGTGTGTCTGGCATGTTTTCCATGTTTGTCCCTCCGTTTGGCTACATGCAGCTATATGAGAACCTAGACTTCGTCCATAATTTACACTTAGGCTCACTCCATGCAGGCTACCCATAACCTGCAGTACCCTACAGACTAGGCCAGAGGGGTGATCAGTCCCTCCCTAGACCTGTAAATGCTCTAGAGACTTCATGCTGGCCCCCAGCCAGCTACTTCGGGCACAGCCGTGTATTCCTTGGACCTCATCTGCAATAAAATATCAATGTAGTTGCATGTAGCAAAAATCAAGACGAAACGTAACAACGACACACTTGATTGAGTGGGTCATTTTATTCATGTTTTCCAGTTCAATGACGCCTAATTTCTGTCGTCAGCCATGTGGGTGGATTTCGGCCCTTGTACAACATCAGTCTGTCAATGTGGTAAACTTTGGCTGGCTGTCGCAGAGACCGCTTCACTAGGTAATTCAGGTCGTCAAGACGCTTTGTTACAACATATGGCCCCTTTCACTTGGAAGTCAGCTTGTGGCAGACTCCAACTTTACGTATGGGATTGTACAGCCAAACTGCGTGCCCTGGCTTCAACGGACGTTTCACTGCCTTCAGGTCATAATGTCTTTTTTTGGTACTCCGCTTTCTGCTTCAGTACCTTCTGAGCCAGTGTGTGTGCCATCTGCAAAGTGTCCTGTAACTGCAGGATGTAGGCATCAGCACCAATAGGACCGTCATAGCCAAGTGGCTGGCTCGTGTAAGCCTGCAATGGCAGAACCACCTCCCTGCCCAAAGTCATCATGTTGGGAGAAGCATTTGTGCTGGCGTGAATTAAGGCCCTGTATGCCATTATCGCTTGTGGTAGATACTTGTCCCATTCACGTCGCTGCTTCTCGCAATATATCGTTAACATGGTGGCCAGCGTTCTGTTGAACCTCTCTGCTACACCATTGGATTGTGGTCTCATACCAGAGGTTCGTGTCTTGTCAATTTGCAAAAGTGTGCAGACTGATGCCAACAGGTTAGACTCAAAGTTTGTGCCTTGGTCGGTATGGATCTGCAGTGGCGTCCCAAACCTACAGATGAACTCTGTGAGGAGTGCATTTGCAACAGTCAGTGCTTCTTGGTCTGGGAGTGGTATTGCCTCGGTCCATTTAGTGAAGCAGTCAGTTATGACGAGCAGAAACTTGTTGCCTTTGTTAGTCAGAGGAAGTGGACCGAGAATGTCCATTTGTAGTCTCTCCATAGGCTCTCCCATCAGGTATTGTCCAAGAGGGGCATGTGTCTGTGATGTAGGCATCTTCCTTGCTACACACTTGTCACATTGCAGACAGTACTTCTGGACATCTCTTTTCATCCCAGGCCAGTAGAAAGCCTGTGTGATTTTAGACAGTGTCTTCTGGGACCCTAGATTCCCTGCAGGAGGGATGTCATGGTGCAGTCTGATGACCTCCTGCTGGCATACACTAGGGACAACCAGCTGGTAGGTTGTGGTGCTTTGATGGGTTATGAATTTTCTGTACATCATTCCACTGTGCAGTTCTAAACGATCCCATGAACGCCATATCGTCTTCAGAATGGAGTGATATGGTGGACCATTTTGGTCTACCTTCACCCTTTCCCAGTGCAGCCATGATTGGTCTCACATTTTGATCATCCATTTGGAGCCTCCTAATTGTGGCAGGGTCCCATGATTCTAGCAGCAGTTGGTGTTCTTTTAGTCCTTGCATGGTGGACTGCTTCCTAGTAGTGACTCGTACAAATTCCTGTTCATCCTGGGTGCTGCAAGGTTCATCACATGCATCCTTGGCCTCAGTACTGGCTTGCTCCAGCCTGGCACATGTGTTACAGGGTCGTCTTGACAATACATCAGCATTAGCATGGCTTCTCCCAGCCCGGTGCTTTATCTCCAGATTGTAATTTCCCATTTGTTAATTTTTCTTGGTACATGACCAGCTCGTATTGTTCCTCCTTCCAAATGTACAGAGTTTTCATCACCTGTTAAATGCTCATCAGTTTTTTTCAACAAACTATACTCAGGCCTCTCACTATCCGTCATCTCCCGGCCTACAGAGTAGACGGGGTCTCGTTTCCCTGCTGGTTGGGAAACGCTTGTCCCACAGAATCACTTCGCTGATTCAGAGGGCAACTCCGGGCATAGTGAGAATGGGAACCACAAGAATAGCAGACACCTCGCTGAACGTTACTCTGCTGATTACTCTGTCTCTGCCCTCTCCAGTTGCGATTCCCTCTGCCCTCTAGCTTCTCTAGAGGCTCCAAAATTTGCTTCAATGTGGCATCCATGTTGCCCAAAGCTAACACGTCTCCCCTCTGAGTGCCAGCATTCTGTTCATTGCCGTTAACTGCCCGGACTACCACCTTCCTTTTGCCCCTTCCTTCTAGAATAGCCTCGAATCGCTCGATCACCTCTGCAGCCTTTATGACGGTTTTGCACTCTTTGTCTATACAGCGACATTTCATTTCCAGGGTAATGGACTTGTAGAGCTGGGTGAGTGCTAGCGCCTCTTGGGCCTGAGCCCCAAGGGTGGGATATGCCTTCTGGGCCATCTGCCTGAGGTCATCACCAAATGCTGCTACTGATTCATTTGGCTGTCTATACCTACCCTCCAGCTTAGATAGCCAGCGTGTTTGTTGCCTAGAGCAGCCAAATCTTTGCTCTAGTTTCCTAGCTAAGATTGTGAAATTCCGTTTTTCTGCCAATGTAAGCCCCATGTAAAAGGTCCTGGCCATTCCCCGTAAACTGGCAGATAGGGCCAATGCCTTCTCATCATCCGTCCAGGATCCCAACTCCGCACAATCTTGAAAGTGAGAAAAGTACTCCTCCCAATCTGCAGTGCCATCATAAGATTCTGGCTTAATCTTCAAATTGGCCCGATGAGACAAGCCAGATTTCACTCCATGTGTGCCTCGTCGCCCCAGATCATCACACTCTGCGCTATGATTGCTTTCCCCCTCTTCATCATTAATATCCCCAGGTTGCAAATCACTTTGCCCGTGCTCGTTAACAGCACAACTATCATCCCTGAATGTCACTTCTGGATCTGGACTTTCAGCCATCTTTATTTCAGGATAGATTCTCAAGAACCAATAAACTATTATCCAGGACAGGAACGTTTCACTGGATGCCAATTAATTAGGCATCCCACTTCTGACACCAGTGTAATAAATACTGACCCCAGGCCGAGTTTGGAGTAGTATATATTATGAAAATTGTTTATTGCTGTATGGCCTATAATATTACAAGATCATAACCCATGCAGGGTTGGGTTTCGCAGACAGAGTATGATATGGCATTCCGGTACTAATCCAGAGCACAAAGAAAACAACACAGTGACTGTTCCAGTAGCAGTTATAGGATAGAAGGACACAAAGACATAACTCAGCTCAAACTTGTAAATTTATTCTTCAGGAATCAACACAACTGCATATCTTTAACATTCTCGTACATGGGGTTAGCTCCAGTGATTTACCCTCTATATACTACTAATCCAGATCGGGTAGCTTTACATGTAAATCCACTTGACAGCATACTGACACAGCTGGGTATATTAAAAGGCTTCATTCATGGAGTGAGCCCTCTTTGGTAGTGATCTGCTCCTTATATACTACTAACCCACACCCGGTAGCTTCAGCATGTACCATATGCCCTACACCATATCCAAATATACTGTATTGCATAGCATGCCCATATGGCACTACACAATATGGGTACCGTTATTATACCCTATCAGGCCACCACTGCGCTGGTCTATTGATGTGCACCCACCGGTGACGAGCAGTCGCTCCCCATTGCTCGTTTCTCGCCCCAATTTATAGACTTTTGCCGGGGGTGTCACGTGACCCAACCACAGAGATTTGGTACTACTTTCAATCATAAACATCCCCAAAATTCACATAAATATACATTTCCGTCGTGTGCTCAAGTTGGGCTTCTTAATATTTTGATCTACTGAATCGATCAACACCAACAGATATAAATGTTTCATTTAAGATAACAAAAAGCACAACAACTTTTACCCGGCTTGCAGACTGACCTAGATTTACAACATGGCGAACATGGCAAACTAACGGTCGTACTATAATAATAAAATACTAAATATGAATTACTGAACCAGCTTGTGCTCTATTTGTGCTCCGTAATAATCTTTACTCAAGATTCAAATAATATCAATGTTTTGGGTGAAGGACAATGATTTAAGGTGGAGCACAAGCTTCTATTCTAGTTGGTCGGCGAAACTCTCATGTTTCATAATGGCGATCAGGTCCGACTGGCCGAAGTGTTCGGTTTGGCCATTAAAATATCATGAACTATTAGCCAACGGCCTGGAATCATAATTTTCCCGGACACTAGAATAATCAAAGAACATTGTCTTCAAAGGGAAATACTTACTGTTCAAGAATAAATTTGTTACACAATTAAATTCACCAACTGGTAGATCTCTCAAGCAGACGAAATTAGGCGTAGGAACACGGTAGCAGATACTGTAGTCCGCGCAAATAGTCCGCACATAATTGTCAGAATTACGGGTCAAACATCACAAATAATGTCAATAAAACGCAATGTAAAGTACTGTTATCCTGGAATGAAGAGAGTGAATACAATAATCCGCTTCTAAAACAACAACATTATATACATTGCCTGGAAAAACCTAATCACGCAAAAACATGCCAGGCTGCAAGTTGCGATGGCGGATACTATGAGAGACAAGAGCATACTTGTTGAAAACACTCCAATTACTATGATTAACGATAACTCCAACAGGTCTACAGTCCACATATTACTGGATTCGATGATATTAAATCAAGGTAAGTCTGTAGTTTCCTTATAGTGTCACAATTACGTCGGTAATATTCCAAAAACGAGTAGGGTTGTACCAAAGATATTCCGTCATGTAGGGTCCAATTTTCAACACTGCAACACATTCACCAGGAAGCTAGGAAATATGACTCACAGTCATTACAATATGCTCCGTCATGGTCAGTACGTGAATGGTACCACATTTCACTGTCTCTCGTATTTATAGGGAGAACCCCGTGAGATCAAAAGGATCAGGTGGTCATATCACTGGGCTGACTGAGTCTAGCCGGGTAATCAATGGCATCGTCGTCGTCGGGTTCATGTAGTTGTTCATGGGGTTCAGCCAGCGCGCCCTCAATAGCACGAGACCACCCCAACTGGTGTGATGATCGCTCGTCCGGTGTAAACAGCTGGTCCACAATAGGCACCACTTTCTCCAAGGCTGACCACAGATCGGGGTCTAGGGTGAAGCCTCGCGTAGCATCTTGGTAGCGGCCCAGGCGTAGGAAGAAGGTTGCACGGTATACGTAGATGGCATTGTCTATGTGGATGAGGTTTCCGTCGAGCTCGCCGCTCAACACCCGTTTAAATTTGGTCCAGCCGTCACGAGGTAGCGTCACCGTATTCGATAAGGTCTCAGCGGGCGCCCAGCAAATATCTCCACGGTCTTCCACCAGGGTGACTTTATCTTCATAGACGTGTAACCCCACCCGGGGTGTAAGGGGCAGAATGGCTCGTAGGTCGGGTGACATGCTTGGTCCAAATGTCGAACGGTGAATGACACACACACTCTGTCTGACCCTCGTATTTATAGTGTCAATACCACAGCGCCAGGGTCAATAGGGCACAGACTAGTATGAGGCCAACCAGCCGGCGCTGGTTCCGGCGTGAGCGCTCCTGGTCCAATCGAGACTTGGGGTAGAGTGTGCTAAAAATAGATTACCAGCTAGCGTGCTATAAAAGGGAAGCGGCCTTGCCATTTCATCAGACACTCTATCAACCACCAAGATGTTCACTTGCACAACTTGCCAGAAGCAGTTTACTCGTCTAGATAATTTACGACGCCACGAGGCCTCCACCCACAACGATGGACTGTATACTTGTATAACCTGCGCACGGTCATTTAATCGGGAAGATGCTTTACTGCGCCACGAACGTTCAATTCATGGGCCATCCAAGCGTCCATGCGAGGATTGTGATCAACTCTTCAAACGACGCAGTCAGTTGCTGCGACACCAACGGTTGATTCATGCCCATGAGCATGAACGACAACTTCCTACTGAAGAGGAGCCACGGAAGGTGAGATGCAGTGAAGATAAGCCCGGGGAGACGAACGCCACTGGTGATGCGATGAAGGAGAGCCCGCCTATACCCACAGTTGAGAAGAGCCTGAATATCCAGCCGGACCCCAGCGTTACGGTTTCGAGTCCTGACAACATCGAACATTTTCTGGTGGAGCCCATAAATGTTCCTAGCGATCTCTTACAGGACAACCATCCAATCAGTGACATCGATCGGCGCCATTGGTCCATGACACGGTACTGTTTCCACCCTCAAGATATCTACAATTTCCCACTGACCATCCGCACCTGTCTACGCAGCTACGTGGAAGCCATCTTCAATGATCAAACTACGGCCTTTACATTGAATGTCGCTTTCGGGTACATCTTACGTCACAAAAAGACGGACCAGTTACAGTATTATTATCCCAGTGCCAACAACCATGTGTTTGACCAGCCGGTCACCATCATTAACCGGGGGTCACTAGAGACGATGCTGGAGATACTGGACACCGTGGAACCTTTGAGATGGGCGCATCGTCAACGCCCCAACATTCAATGGGTGGTAGAGAGGGTAACCAATGTCACGTTTTTCCTGACCAAGCTGACCGATCACCCCCATCGGTTGAATGCGTCACCCGTGCACTGATGAATATGATGCTGTACACACACACTCCATGTCTACATGCTGCTCGCTGACTTGAGCTCAGTAAACACTTGACCTAATGTGACAATGTGTTAAATAATAAAACATGGTGTTTGATATTTCAATTTGTTTTGCTGTGAACATACTAAACATACCCAGGGCGGCTCCCCCCAGCCTGGGTATGATGTAACATTGGGGTAATAAACTATATAAACATTACTAAACTTGTTGTTTTTTTCACGACAACAGCTATCCGATTGTATAATACTCCGCGCAGGCTATTTTCATACACCTCGGCCACCGCGCATGCGCAGAAGGCCGATATGTCAACCCCACCCCCAGCCCATTAGATGCCCCCTCCCCTAAGCTTCACTTTGATACCTCACTCGACCCCATCGGACCATTTTATCTAGGGACTACTTTTTCTCCGCGGAAGGTTTTTCCCGCGACCGAATCACCGCCAGACATGACCGCGGATGAATACATCTTTCACAGCCGCCATCTTAAACCCACCACCCACCCATCCACCACACTTGCACTCACTCACACCGGCCGCCATCTTAAACCCACCACCCACCCATCCACCACACTTGCACTCACTCACACCGGCCGCCATCTTAAACCCACCACCCACCCATCCACCACACTTGCACTCACTCACACCGGCCGCCATCTTAAACCCACCACCCACCCATCCACCACCATCTTGCACTCACTCACACCGGCCGCCATCTTAAACCCACCACCCACCCATCCACCACAGCCGCCATCTTAAACCCACCACCCACCCATCCACCACACTTGCACTCACTCACACCGGCCGCCATCTTAAACCCACCACCCACCCATCCACCACACTTGCACTCACTCACACCGGCCGCCATCTTAAACCCACCACCCACCCATCCACCACACCCCATGTGACACAATACGCGCTTCTGATTGGCTACCTCCACGTGACCTCCACAAAATATGCAAATTTCCGGGGTCAAGTGACCTCGTTTTGCCCTTTGTATACTACTCGCAGGCCATCATGTGTTGTGCATCCCATGCAGGCGTTGAGTTTACCAATTTCCTGGCTTAATGTATGTAGGTAAGCGGTTTTGTACACTTGGAACAGATAGTCCGCTATATCCAGTCTTAAGATGTGCGAAACTTCTGGCGCAATAGTTTACGCCATGCTGTTAGGTGTAGAGCCGCCCCAGTGGTCGATGGACGCTGCATGTCGGTCTCTGTATCATATTGCCAACACCTGATGTGTAGTAAGGGCTGATCTTTGTACAGTGTACAGCTGACAACCACGGATTCGTTGATGTATATACGCCTCTCTTCTGTACCGGAGTTTTCGATGAATGATTCCATTTCTTGGAAAGCGAAACACAGTCGGTGCCAGGCGGTAGGTGACAAGTCAATGCGCCGGGCAGGTCGCTTCCCTCTAGGGGCTGTGGTGAATAGGATCCGTTGATTGTTACCGATTTTCAAGGTCACATTCGGTGAAAGTTCCCAGTGCCGGTTAGCCACTTTCATCGCTTCGTCAATAATGGAAAAATATGGCATATTCCCCATAGGCAGTTCGTTCTCCTGGCCGTTTCTTGGCTCGCGCAAATCAGCTTCCCTAGCCATTCCCGTCGACGCATCAATTCTAGTTTCTAGTGTCACATTGTTGGGGTCTGGTGGTAGGCATGGTTGTGTCGGTGGCAGTGTCCGGTCTGGGCATTGGTGGTGGTGGTGTTGCTGTAAGATCATGAAGAACCGCATCGACAGCGGCCGTATATTCAGGATGAAGATTGTCCATGTATACCGTAGGCTTAGAATAGTCTGGATTCATTGCTCTGCGTAACAGGGCTTCGCCTAGACATTGAGATAATGGATACAGATCTCGAAAACTGTCCTTTTTTATAGAAAAATACCCGCCCACGCTCGGGAAAACCCCCGACGTTGTACCAACGTATTTTTCACCCGCCAATGACAATTGCACAAAATCGTTGCCATGCCGACGTACGACACGACCTTTGAAGACTGTCCTTTTCTATAGAAAAATACCCGCCCACGCTCGGGAAAACCCCCGACGTTCAACCAACGTATTTGTCAGCTGTCAATCATTCTCAATGTACGCGATGACCTTTAGCGACCAAACGTACTGACTGGGCTATGGCCCGAAGCCAGGTTCGCGGAACCCCCCCCCCCCCTTTCGGAAATATATTTGTTCTCCTATCAATGCCCTTTTTTCAAACTGAAGCTCAGTCTTTTCCCATACACAGCGAACTTCGTGATGTGTCCTTTTGATGTTCTGGCGAACCGCAGTAAAATCCTGGCTACACCCCTGATTGTTTACATTCTGTGTCATTTGAAAAAAACCCCAAAACAAATGTGTAGTTTTGATGTGTTGATCCCATAAAGATAAGATAAGAACTTTATTGACACTGAAACACAGTCACATGGCTGGTTATATGGTTATTTGGCACAACAGGACGAAAATACAACTGTCAGCGTGAAACACTGTGTTCAATGGAACGGGTCGGGGAAGATTTTATTTTTCTAGTTTGGCAGATCCTATTTCAGTACAAAACACGGGCAACCCGCTCCACAGACATTTTACACCAAATAGCTGAACCCATATACCAATATACATAATCTATAGGTGTTGTAGCATGTTATTATGGCCAGTCTATGATCGAGTGCCACCCCAGTGTCGAGCATTTATCGTCCAGTTTGCACCAGCAAAAGAAAACTTACGAACGTTCATCGAACGTTGGCTGAGCGTCATCGGGGCACCTTCATGTAGTCTTTCGCGGTATATGAATCACTTAGATATGAATGCATGAATTAGTTTGATATAATTTTGTTGGGTATGAATGATTTAAAGTGGAAATATTCCGTACAGGTCTGTTTTATGTAACAAACGCTAAGAAAAATGGCTGCCCAAGGTCAATTTCCCCGGCTTGCCCGGATAATAGCCGATTTCAAACCACAGCCCCATCTCTACGCTCTGATGCAAGGGTGACAACTCGGACTAGCCCAATTTCTCTTGTCGACAAAGGTAATCTCCCCTGATTCGAACATTTCTATCTTTTTTCTGTGTATAGGGTGGTGGTCATTTTTTATGGATTTTACTATGGGCTGTGAGGTTGTTCATGTAGAATACGATGGGGGAAAAGCTATGAAAGTACCGGGTAGGTCTGTATATAGATGCATATAGACCCATATACACTCATATACTGGGATATTAGCCCAATGTATGTATAAATCCATACGGGGTGAACATGTTGGAGTCTGTACCTCTAGTGGCTCGATGGGGTAGAGTGAGGTCTTATTTTAAAGCTCTCGTGAAGGCGCACTGGACTAGGTTGTTTTCAATATTCTGCGCATGCGCAGACAGGCTGTATTATGGACATAGCCGTTTTGAGGTCGAGGGGAGCCCCTATTGGTCCAATGGAGCCGTATGAGGTATCCATGTAAAGCAGTCATGAAGGAGCATGCGCCTGGACTAGTGTGTTGTTTGTTTTCAACATGTTGCGCATGCGCAGTCTGGCCGTATTATGGACATAGCCGTTTTGGGGCCGAGGTGAGACCGTGGTGGGTCAATGGTATCGAGTGAAGTATCAATGTAAAGCAGTGGTGAGGGAGCATCCGACGGGAGGGGTGTGACGTCCGTTTTCAACATGGTGCGCATGCGCAGTCTGGCCGTATTATGGACATAGACGTTTTGGGGTCCAGGTGAGACCGTGGTGGGTCGATGGTGTCGTATGAGGTATCAATGTGAAGCAGTCGTGAGGGAGCATGCGCCTATGTTGTTGAAACACGGACTTTACACCTAACCCATGAGCAATCATGTAATATTTTTGGGTCCAGACCATTTCTGTTTCAAATGAACGCCCGCTGCACCAAGGATGACAGATGAGAGAAAAACAACAACAACAACAACAAGAACAAGTTTTCAAATAGTTTATTTTCCCCTCCATCATAACATACCCACGCTGGGGGAGCCGCGTTGGGTATGTTTACAATTCAAGAATACTCTTGTCCAATCAGAGACCGCCATTTTGTCCTGTCATATTCGTTCTTGCCCGATACATGTATTCTCGGCTGTCCAATCAGAAGTCGCCGTTTCAGAAACTGCCACCCTTTTGTTCTAGTCCTCGTCGGGCAGGCCTGGATATTCGTCGGGCAGCATGTCTTGAAACAGTTGTTTGCGCATTCTGATCGCATTTTCCAGGGCCTCGGTGGGTGGTAACCCCATATCCTCTTCCAAGTGACGCTTGGTCTTCATGATGGACCTGTGCGTGGGGTCACCTTTCATTTCAAGCGGCAGCAGGCTATATCGTTTATAGATCGCCATGGCTGTTTTCCTGATGCAGGGACGCATTTCGGTGTACGCCTGTTGTAAGTTATCCTCTCCTTCGTCTTCGATTACCGCAGCATAACTACGAATAGCTTCATCCACAATACGATCCCAGAAGGTAGGTTCTCCCTCACTTTCTTGGGATGTAGGCTGACTATCTGAGCTCTCTGTATCAGTCAATACACTCTCATCAATCTCTGTATCAGCATCCGCCTCAACGGACTCCTCGGCGTCTTCAATCCCATGTATATTTTCTGGTGTCGCATCATATCGTAATGTCTGGTGAACGTGCGCTCGCACTCAGAGCAAGTATAAGCCATGTTGACGGTTGAACGTCGACTGTGCGTGTTTTGGGAATACGCGTGCTTTTATAGACGCCCGTCAACGCTTAGCTTAACGCTTCAACGCCCTAGTGAATTAGCTCAGAAGCTGTAATTTTACTAGATACCAATACCTCGAAATGGAGCGACGCCCGTCAACGCTCGTTTCAACGCCTTACCGCCCGTTTCAACGCCCGTCTCCATACCTGTCTCAACGCGTTATGCCATGTCCATCATCACTGGACGTTGATGTTGGAGGTTGAAGAAGATAAGTTCCCGTCTCCAGCTGGGTCTCCATAAAGGTTTGAAATGCTTCATGCAGGGTCAGCAGATTCTGGGCACGGGTAGTTGTGTTGGTATCCTCTTCGGGTACTATCTGTTTCTTATGCAGCAGAAGACATACCCGTGTCACCCATTGGATGTCATCTATGAGCCTGATAAGGTGACAACGCATGCGTTGGTCATTGATTCCACCTTGAGCTCTATCAATAATAGCATCGACATTGGTTTTACGTGACGCTTCGGCTAGAATATCCTCGTTGTTGAGTTCAAACAAGTTGCACTCTGCAGTGCTCATGGTGAAATGAGGGGACTGGTGCCGTGTGGTCTATTTATAGTGAGACGCTTTTGATTTTAATGATGCGTTCGAACAAATGTTTCTTTTGTGCTATTGCTGTGACATACGCCGCTTTCCAGTTCATGCCCGAGGTTTTCAACATCGACGCTGTTCTTTCGATTTCCATATGGACCGGGTCCTTGTCCAGCAATTTTATATGGGTCAGGAGGTCGGCATACTGCTGACGTAAAGCCCGTCGCAGTCTGGGTGCCAAAGTATTATGGGCTAACATTGCGGCTTCCTCTTTCGAATACCCTTTGTGTTGAAACTTGTTTTCTGTGGCCTCCAACATCTCGCCCAGCTCGGCGTCCATACTTTCTGTGAACAAATCCTTCCATAGCCTCGAGTTCACATTATGTTCATTCCCTTGTACGTGTTCGGGTTGGTCCTTCACGGTTGGGTGGTATTCGGGGACTAATGGTATGAAGGGGACCTGATGTACGGGAGCGGATTGCTGCTGCTGCTCTGCGAGGAGTGGACTCGGTGGATGGTGTAGGGGCTGCGGTGATGCCTCACCGGGCAACAGGTGGGTCGTCAGCCGGCGATCTTCGGGGGTATGGGCTTTTAAATCTACGAACAGGTAGCCGTACGGACGACTTGTCGCTCCTTGAAACGCCTGCATGAAATGGTCGATGTTCTGAGGGAAAATTCGACTACCAAACACACGGATTTGGGCTCTGTCGATGGGGTTGGAGAACAACACAAAGTATTGGCAGTTCAAGGCAATATCTCTGGACGCCTTCCCTTGAGGAAAGAGATTCTGAGTCAAATAGATGACGGACAGATTCCGATGATGGGACCCTTTGGTGAATAGGTCGGCAATTTTCGAATTGTCGTTGGCCGCAGAATCAGATCATCCAGCACTACCACGTTGGTCTGCTCGGAATCGAAGTAATAGGGTTCGTCTATGTCGTGAGGAATACCTGGGACGAAACTCACATTCTATAGTCGCGTAGTTTCGTAGGCGGGCTGCCATTGGCTATAACACCATACAACGCGTGTATAACGGATGGGCCCTTCCTCTAAGAACTTCATCACCCAGGACGTCTTTCCACACCCCGTGGGGCCGCTCACCGTCATCGTATAGGGATGTTCTACGCCACTTGGTGGACCTATAGCGGGACTTGGTGGTGTCTCTTGTCCATGCGTTAGACGCATATGTCTGAGCATATTGTCGCGACGAGAGAGTGTCTTTTGACAGAACGGACATGTACTCGACATGATACCCGGTCAAAGGATGGATACAGACTGAAGCTAATGGTGTACAAACGATCTTATATGACCACTCACTCACTCACTCACCGTCGTTAATGCGTCCATACGTTAAGACGGGCGTTGGGGACGCCTCACGGGCGTTGTGCACGCCTCACTCACTCGCTCACTCACTCACTCACTCACTCACACTCACTCACTCACTCACTCACTCACTCACACTCACTCACTCACTCACTCACTCACATTCACTCACTCACTCACTCACTCACTCACACTCACTCACACGCGCGCATACACTCACACTCACAGGTAACTCTACCAGGTAGTTGGATGGAAAAATGGGCGCCACCAGTGTCTTTTTTGTTGCACCATTATTAATATCCGCTATTGTAAAAGGCTAAATTGAAGCCGATTTTGCCGCAGATGGCCGCCAGGGGGGCGCCACCAGTGCCTTTTTTGTTGTACCATTATTAATATCCGCTATTGTAAAAGGCTAAATTGGAGCCGATTTTGCCGCAGATCGCCATGCTGACACTGCGGATATTCCACTGGACTGTTATAATAACGGGAAATAACTGATGTATATATATGTTCCATGAACGCTGAAGCTGACATTGCGGATATTCCACCGGACTGTTATAATAAGGGGAAATAACTGTTGTATCTATGTTGTGTTCGCCTGTTATAAAATGTTTTTTTTTCAAACAACATTGTGAGTTTGGGTTCTTTTTTGTATGCCGTAGTTAACCATTCGAAAGAGCTAATTCGGTGGTATTGACCTTGGTGGCTGGTATATATGACCCAGGTGCCTCGTTGCCCCTGGCGGCAAAAACCGGAACTAGGGGGAGATAACTGTGGGCTGTCAGGGGACCCCGGAAGTGAACCCCTGTGCACCATTATTAAGATCCGCTTTGTAAAAGGGGATATGGACCCTTATTGACCTACTCCCGATAGGGGGCGCCACCCGTCCCAGTAATAAAGTTGCACCATTATTAATATCCGCTATTGTAAAAGGACGGATTGGGCCTTATTTTGCCGCAGAAGGCCGCCAGGGGGCGCCACCAGTGCCTTTTTTGTTGCACCATTATTAATATCCGCTATTGTAAAAGGCTAAATTGGAGCCTATTTTGCCGCAGATCGCCGCCAGGGGGCGCCACCTGTCTCGTGACGTCACTTCCGATGCCGGTCACGTGACCGGAACTGACCTTTGACCCCAGGCGCTGCAACTTCCGGTCACGTGACCGGAAGCCTGGGGTCAAAGGTCAGTTCCGGTCACGTGACCGGCATCGGAAGTGACGTCACGAGACAGGTGGCGCCCCCTGGCGGCGATCTGCGGCAAAATAGGCTCCAATTTAGCCTTTATATACTACTCTTGGTAAAAGCCTGTTCTCATGTAGACGCGTATACTGTTTGTTGTCTGTTTAAAGAAATCTCTGAAAGTTTTTGTGCAGCGTTTTATCTGAGTCATGCTTCGATCGTGAATGTGCATATGAATATCATGCAGATCTTTATTACACGATGTTCATACGGCCCTAATACCCAAGATGGGAACCGGTAATACTACCAGAATGGTCCCCAATTCCATACCACGAAATATATATTAATCATATCCATATTATTAGTCCTAAAAACTTTGGTTATCTCAAAGCTAAATTATCTATTCCTTGCTATACCAAATCCTCCCAACTCCACGTTAGATGAACTGAATAAACTATTCTATCAATTTATTTGGCAATCCACAGTTGACAAAATCAAAAGAGATCAAATGATACAGAACTACGAGAATGGTGGACTAAAAATGATAGACGTTCACAGTTTCATGCATGCGCTGAAATCTACATGGATTCGAAAACTATATTATGGGCAGTACTGTTGGAAATCTTTGTTGACCCTGTCTCTTCGAGAAATTCTGTGCCTTGGCGATTTTGGAAATTACTTTACACGAACCCTGATCAGTGAATGTAAAAATGCATTTTGGATTGATGTGTTGGGTGCATGGAATGAGGTTGTACGCCATAATACGCCAAAACATATCAACGAACTAATCAATGTCAGTATTTGGAGAAATGACAATATCACCGTCAACAACAAACCTGTTTTCATTCGGCACTGGTATGAAGCTGGCGTTAAATTTGTAAAAGATTTGATAAATCCAAATGACCCGAATACGTCTTACTACTCCATAGAAGACTTCAGCAAAACTTACAGAATCAAAACAAATTTCCTCGAATATTTCAGCATTATTTCGGCAACTGAATCTATGAAAAGAAATCTGAAAGGGGACACCAAAAATATTACAATAATACGACCAGATATTCCGTTCCACCTACGCATCCTCACAAAATCTAAAAAAGGCAGTAAAGATATGTACAACGCGCTCATTGCAAAGCCTGTACGATCAAAATCGCAGAATAAGTGGGAGCAAAACCTGACTCTAACAGACATTAAATGGGACGAGGTATATATACTCCCTTTTAAAACTACATGCTGTTCAACCCTGTCATACTTACAACTTAAAATCAATAATAGAATTCTAGTTACAAACAGTTTCTTAAGATTAATTAACATTCGAGACGATGACTCTTGCTCATTTTGTGATGAAGAACCAGAAACGGTTGAACATATACTATGGAACTGTAATATAGTGCGCATTCTCTGGAAAAGCATCGAGACATGGTTGAGAAATAAAACTCACTTACCAATTACCTTCACGGCAATAAACGTTTACTTTGGCGAAACAACAAAATCTTGCTACTTAAAAATACTCAATCTTATAATTTTGGTCACGAAACAATACATTTACAAATCCAAATTCAAAAATCGATCAGTTTCAATCTTGGCTATTCAAAATATTATCAAACAGAGATACCAAATCGAGAAATTTATCTCAATAAAAAAGTCACGTCTTGACGAATTTAATAAAACATGGGGACCATGGCTCGATGCTATTTCCGGCGATTGATGCATGCGCTATTTTCACTTATTTACTTTATTATATGTATGTGGGCATTCACAGTCTATTTGGTTGAAGTTTACTCTCGCGGAGAGGAACACGTCTCACAAACTCCGATATACCTCTGTGACCGATAAGGGAGAGAGAGGGGGTGCCGCCAGCGCATATGCATGTATATATATATATCCGTATGTATATGCGTGTGTACGTATATATATACGGATAAAAGATCAGTAAACTGAGGCAGAATTAACTGCCTTAGTGTATGGTGAAAATATAGAGAGATAATTTCGAAATAGACTAAATAATTACGGTAGATCTACCTTTGTGTGTGACAAATATATGTATGTGTGTGTGTGTATGTGTATATGTATATGTATATATATAGGTATATATGTATGTATATGTGTATGTGTATATCTATATATATATATATATATATATATATATATATGCAATATTTGTATAGTTATTTATTTATATATATATGTATGTATAAGTATATGAATGTATATGTGAGGGTGTACACATGTTTATGTATGTGTGTTTATATGTGAAAAAACACTGCACATAATGTAGTCTATGAGCTAAAATTGTATACTATGCATGTGTATATGTGTGTGTATGTGTATATGGGTATGGGTATATGTATGGACATAGCTATATATGTTTTTGTATGTCTATAACCTTGTACAGACTAAATGTATAATAATATAATAAATTCTTTATTTTTCGAGGGTTACAACAATCAGTCAGAAGACTGTTCTCCCTTGAGGCCCTCTGGATAAACACAAAAGTTATATATTATCAAACATATAACTCACTTGCACTCACACACGCACACACATATTTCTATATATTTATAACGAAAGAACTACGGACATAAAACAGTAAAACAGGCAATTTGTGGCACAGTAAGCTAGCACGTTAGGCTCTATTTACAAAATTATGTACATGTTTCTTGAAAGAATTTACAGACTCCGATTTGCGTATATCGTGTGGAAGACTATTCCAGAGTACTGCTCCTGAATAGCTTACGCTTCTCTTGAAGTACTCAGTTCTGCATTGTGGTATGTATAGATTTTCAGTACAGGTTGATCGTAGGGTTCGGTTTGTAACATAAGATGATTTCTGGAAGAATTTTGAAATAGAGATTTGATCAGAATTGAAGCTCTTGTAAATTAGAAGTACTTTTTGTAGAAATATTCTTTCATATATTGTCATCCAATTTAGCTGTATGCAGAGTGTTGTGGAATCACAAATGGATACAGTGTGTAAGGGTGTGTGCTTGTGGGAGTGATTGTAGGAAGCCAATAATATAAAAACTTACCAACTTAATCCTGAAGATGTCATATATGTAAATATCAAAAATGGCAATAAAACATTTTGAAAAAAAAAAAAAAAAAAAAAAATATCCATATTATTCACCAGAGTTCTCTACATGTTAGATATTTGATGAAAAGGTACCGTGATATATATTGAACGCGATATAAATTTAGTTGATCTCGAGTCTCAGATTAATGGATACTCAAAAAATGGTCACTATTTCTAACATGAGTAATAACTATATTTAGGTTAACATGACAATTTCATTTCTCACGTTTTATTCCAATTGTGGTGGATGCGTATACTTTTTTCGCAAGGTATGCACAATAAGGGAGAATTGTGACCAAGAAGCTGGCCAACGGTATCACAATCAACATAGGATTACGCTACATGTGTACATTTATACCGTTCGAATATGCCCGTCGCATACACTTTGGCGGAAAGGTGACACGACGTATGAGCATACAATTCTAGATCAGTCATTTTTACCTCCACAGAAGTTTTCTAACATTTTGTGTCTCTTACATAAGCTATCACAATACACAATTCGGTTTAAGAATACCTTGGTTTGGGGCACGAGTGACCTTGACCATTGGATTTAATCTCTGAACCGATTTCCTTGATATGAATGGCAACAAGTTATACCTGAAGTTTCCTCACCATATGCGACTCCGAAAAGGGAGTTCGTGCACGTACCGGTATGTAATAAAGGTAAGCAAAATGACAGACAGACCTCACGGTTAAGTTGACAAACAATCGGAACTCGCCATGGTACTGTCCCACGTGCATGTAATCATAGGATACAACTCAAACGGGAGTTCGTTTGAAAGATCATTTTAGTTGCAGATATATGTGAGATGAGTCACAGCTGTCATCGAGCGATACCACCGACCATTGTTGTCAAATTGCTTCCCTTAGCAGAAGTACTCACCATGGTGATATATAATTATGTGCCAATTTTAACAGCTTGTTTCCAAAGCCCAGAGAATATTGCCATAAGCCATTGGATTAAAGAGATAGAATCGAGTATACAGGTATAACACAATGCAATCTCAGTAAACTCTGATATAATATCACGGAATATTATATCTGACTTCAGCGCTATATAAATCCCTGCGAAATTCAAACTACATTTGTTAGCCAATCGGGTGGCTAGCTTGGTGAAACAATTTCAAAATCACGCCTACAGTAATTACACACGGTAGCACGTAGAGCAATATAGTAAACATTATCGGAAAACAGTATCCAAATATGGCATCATTTCCAGACAGTGTGCGTGAACATCAAAGGGTTATTCCCACCGAAAATTCTGGCTTTATTAGGCGTTTGAAAATATCAAATTATCGTGCCGTGCGAGCGTGTTAATATCCCTGAACTAAACGTCAATCATTTTCAAAGTGAACAGACAGAAATTGTCGTGATTGGCATATTATGGGATCTCGTAGAATATCGGCGAACATTTCGCACGAATTTTTCATAGCGTTACGTCTAGATGATAATCCCATGACCATCTTGGTTCACCTACACTGAACACAAAATAGTAAAACTGATAAAGAATTACATGTATCAGCACATAAGCATGGCCTGGTTAGGAAAATATTAAGTCTATACATATTTGATGAGGTCACATTTTCGATCGAACCTCTATTTCCGACGTCATGTTGATATTTCTTTCATTCGTTATTCGGATGGCACTCAGACAGCTTTTAATGGCAGCTCCAATACAAATGTGTTTCTCTTGTGTTTCCGTTCAGTGCAGGCAAGTCTTTGATCAGGTATAGTATGGACGTATTGTTGACACGAATGTAGCAGCTTTGCTTCTCAGGGTAGTGGTAATCCTGTGCGATGATGGGGTGTGTCGGGGGAAATTAGTTCTTTACGATCTGGCAAAATAGGTTTGCAATATGTATATACCGAATAGCAGAAACGGTATTGATCAAAGCAGAACTGCTAACCAGTGGGGCTTGTGTAATTTGTTGTCTGACAGGACATATAATTTGAACCGAATAATAGTTTACTCTATCGTTCTCGCTTAGTGACCATCTCGAACGTGTGATAAGACATGTATATTTGTTTTACATGGAAGGAAGCTTCCCGTCAGACGTACTGGAGTCGAAGCAATGAGTTGGTAGTCAGAGATCTACTTAAGGATAGCTATCTTAGAGGCCCTTAGAGGCTCAAAATTGGTCATTTTTGTTTTATTTCTTCATTCAAATATTCACTATTTTGTCCAACATTTGGTGAAAAAATGAAATCAAAATTCTAACCAGAAGTGCTTCAATATTAGGATAAAAAATTAGTTTCTGAGGCACTGAAAAAATTATACACATTGCCTTTTAGGTGGTCCGGTATCCAGCTGGGAAGAGATTAACCTTTCACGCTACTGTCTATTGTAAGTCGTTTAAAGCTGTCTGAGTGCCTATTGTATTGTTAATTGACACTCCGACACCCGCCGTGAAGTAATTAGCAAAGGTGTTAACATTTCTCACCTGAACAAGTATTAACAAGTTTTTAAAGTTTAAATTGGATTTTAAAGCACATTGATGAATAAACTTAGTGTAATAGTTATCAAAAATAAATAGGAATTCGAGCAGGTCCCATAAGACAGATAAAAAATGTATTTGACAATATAATTCAAGCAAAAAATTAGGATTAATTCTTCAGATGTTTAGCTGGATACATTTTGCTCGATTTCTAGCCTTTCATTTTTTTTACAAAATTCGAGATTTAAACGTTCATTTCTCGAAAAGTATCCATGCTACGCTTTTTAAATTTGGCATGCTTATTACTTATAAGGTGATCTAGTAAACATTATCTCACTTTTTGTAAGTTTGGCTTTGTTTTTTAATTATTCAACTTTAAAGACAAATTATCGTAAAATAGTAAGTTTTTTCAATTTATTTTAGTAAAATTGCTGTAAAAACAAAACCAGGCAAAAATTTAAAAAAATGAGATAGGGTTTACTAGTTCAAGTTGTCTCCTATCAAGGTATGTCATCAAAGTTGAAACAAAATCAACAGTTTTCATGAAATTTTAATTGAAAAATGGACGCTATTGTTTTTGTTTGAATTAATTTAAATTGGAATAATTGCTACACAATAGCAGTGTCAGTTATGCAAATCATATAGGTGGAATCCCTACGATATACGCTTTCATAAAATATATAGTTTATTATGGTTATCTTGTATATTTATTGGTACAGAAGACAAACTGTCACGGGGGTGCAAAAACTGCCTCTAAGGGGATAGCTATCCTTAAAAACTTCCCATTCATCGCCGCTCGTTTAGACTCATAAATGTTTAAATGAATAAATCATTCCAAAACTGTTGTTACAAATCGCCCCCTTATATATTTTCGCTATGGGGGTTGAATCTTATCACACTATATCTTTGGGTCAAGCTCTACAGGAAAATGTATTAAAAAAACAGGTCAATTTTAAAAAGAGCATTTTTTGGACGATTTTTCAGTCAGAAATTTCAAATATTTTATTTTGGGGTTTTCTTGGAAAAAACTGCATGATAAATTAGTAAATGATAATCTGATATGAAATAAAATAGATTGTACCCACTTTTCAATGCAGAAAAGAAAATGAAGAAATCTGACGAAAACACCACTTTTCTGGTACCCCCACGGCCGTCATTTTCTAATTAACCTATGCTGCCCCACTCGGGGGGTCATGCAAATAGGTTCAAAACGACCCTAATCTGATAATCTACAAAGTCACGGAGTTTCAGCTATCAATTGTTTGTCGTTCCAGATATAGGAGCAAAAAAACAAAAAACAACGGGGAGGGGGAGTGCCACCAGGCCAGGTGGGGTTAACGATTTTCACGTTGTGTCCCTTCGTTCTGTCATCTGTTCTGATTTCGAATAATGATTCCTTATCAATGCCCTCAAAACCTTCCATGATTTTATCAACCTGGATCAAGTCCCCTCGTTGTCTTCTAAATTTTTAAAAATGTAGGTTTAACCCATGGAGTCTGTCCTGGTAGGTCGAATCTCTCATGCCGGTGTGATGGATAAGAATTCCCTGGTGATTAGTGTCCCTTTTCATATCCTGTTCTATTGCAACCAACGACGGACACGTGTCCCCAATGAGAAGAAAAAGACATTCTTAGCCTCCACACCGGGAATGACTTTGGTGGCTCCTTGAACTTTTGATTAGTCTTTATCCTTTTCATACGTTGGGGACCACACAATATTCGCATATTCCAGCCTTGGTCGTGCGAGAGACTTGATGATGAAATTTTATCTGTTTGTCCACTGTCTCTGCGTTGAAGTTTTTAGGATATGAAGTCCATCCCTATCTGTCAAAGTAAATCCAGCATGGATCACTGAACACTTTTACACGTTGAACAGCAACAGTCAGGTGTCTGACCAACTCTGCAATCAATCATCATTTTCCTACCTCTTCCAGCAACTTGCCTAATATAGAGGTTAAACAATACCAGACTGTAGTTTCAAGTGTCACTCTTGGTACCTGTTTGACGATTGGGGTTACATTCGCCAATTTTCAAATCATTTGTATATTGTATTCTTTATCACGAAACCATGAACTCTATCAGGATCTAGAGATATTCCCGGTTTCAAATTTTCTCCGATCGTTTGATAGCTTTACGTCATGTTTAGGCTTCCCTGAAAACTTGGGTTCCATCATTGGAATCTTTGATTCATTCTCGGAGGTGAAACCCTTTAAAATCCTTCGCTTTCTCTCGGTCTGTCTTCGCTGTATTTCCTTTCTCTCTATCCAATGCTCCTATCCCCTGTATTACCTTCACCTTTGTATTAGCATAGCTCCAAAGGGTTTTTGGTTTACGCTGTCCCATGCAACTTTCATGTCCCGTCTTTGCTATAAAAAGTTGGTTGCTAAAAAATAGGCAATCCGACTCACCGTCGCGATGACCTGCAATGGAGGTGGTTTTACAGGGACAGCGTATCTAACGGTAAATTTTCTGAAAGGCCGGTATTCTGCCTGAATTGTGCTAATGGCATCCTGGAATGCAGTTTTTCCATGGTGCCCCGATTTATGGCTACATTTTATTGGTTATTAGGTCGTGCTACTTATTTTTTCTGGTGGCCTTGTTTTAGAAATACAGGATAGGATTCGATTTCAAATATGTCGTCACCAGTTACCCTGACACTGGTAATACGGGGAACATTTAGATTCGGGTAAGACTGCAATTAGACAAACGAACAGGTTTGCATTTATAATTGTATGAACGGAAATAATGATGAGTTACTGAAATATTGAGAGAGGCAATGGGTTCAATTTAAAAAAAAATAGCCCTACGAAAATTGAGTATCATGTCTGCTTCAACGGGAATTTCTCCCACCTAATTTTGTATTGTACACAGTCACCGATTGCTCAATTATACCGAAGCTATATAAGTACAGCATCATCATACATATATGTATACCACATCAGTACAGCATCAGCACACATACATGTATACCACACCAGTGCAGCATACAAGTACAGCATCATCATACATACACGTATACCACACCAGTACAGCATACAAGTACAGCATCAGCACACATACATGCATGCCACACCAGTACAGCATACAAGAACAGCATCATCATACATACATGTATACCACACCAGTACAGCATACAAGTACAGCATCAGCACACATACATGTATACCACATCAGTACAGCATACAAGTACAGCATCATCATACATACATGTATACCACACCAGTACAGCATACAAGTACAGCATCATCTTACATACATGTATACCACACTAATAAAGCATACAAGTACAGCATCATCATACATACATGTATACCACACCAGTACAGCATACAAGTACAGCTTCATCCTACATACATGTATACCACACCAGTACAGCATACAAGTACAGCATCAGCACACATACATGTATACCACATCAGTACAGCATACAAGTACAGCATCATCATACATACATGTATACCACACCAGTACAGCATACAAGTACAGCATCATCTTACATACATGTATACCACACTAATAAAGCATACAAGTACAGCATCATCATACATACATGTATACCACACCAGTACAGCATACAAGTACAGCTTCATCCTACATACATGTATACCACACCAGTACAGCATACAAGTACAGCATCAGCACACATACATGTATACCACATCAGTACAGCATACAAGTACAGCATCATCATACATACATGTATACCACACCAGTACAGCATACAAGTACAGCATCATCTTACATACATGTATACCACACTAATAAAGCATACAAGTACAGCATCATCATACATACATGTATACCACACCAGTACAGCATACAAGTACAGCTTCATCCTACATACATGTATACCACACCAGTACAGCATACAAGTACAGCATCAGCACACATACATGTATACCACATCAGTACAGCATACAAGTACAGCATCATCATACATACATGTATTCCACACCATTACAGCATGCAAGTACACCATCATCATACATACACGTATACCACACTAATACAGCATACAAGTACACCATCATCATACATACATGTATACCACACCAGTACAGCATACAAGTACAGCATCATCATACATACACGTATACCACACCAGTACAGCATACAAGTACAGCATCAGCACACGTGTATACTACACTAGTACAGCATACAAGTACATCATCATCATACATACATACATACATGTATACCACACCAGTACAGCATACAAGTACAGCGTCATCATACATACACGTATACCACACCAGTGCAGCATACAAGTACAGCATCAGCACACATACATGTATACCACACCAGTACAGCATACAAGTACAGCATCAGCTCACATACATGTATACCACACCAGTACAGCATACAAGTACAGCATCATCATACATACATTTTTCAAAAGTGGAAGGCACGGGCACAGGGATTTATAAA
The DNA here is from genome assembly GCA_036873755.1 of Hanleya hanleyi. Lineage (NCBI taxonomy): Eukaryota > Metazoa > Mollusca > Polyplacophora > Lepidopleurida > Hanleyidae > Hanleya > Hanleya hanleyi. Next base: position 109,776 of record JAVTVY010053747.1, read on the forward strand.
TCTCTTATCTTAAAAAGTTTCGTATAGAGTTCAAATAGGGCCGCTATATATTAGCTTATATGCCATATAGAATTTTACGTGAAAATGATCACGATATGGGATGAAATTTACTCCTTACCAATAAATCGCGTAAGCACCGATTTTTTGAGTACGCTATGATAGGTCTCAGATTAAATGGCAAGCGGAGTTTTGTTTGGAGGGTTTCGTATTCCTCTTTCAGTATACGGGCCAATTCAACATTCCTACGGCTATATTGGAGAACAGAGGGAATAAACTCTTTGTTAGCAACTTTACCTGGGTCTATATTCATACCAAAGGGTTGCCGGGTTTGAAGTGTTTTGATCCAAAAGGATTCACGAAGTGCGCGGTGGTTGTCAGTTTCTTCCTGTGTTGAGAATGTAGGAATTCTTTCTACTGGCATAAATTGAAAATGGCGCTGAAATGAATGTTCCGGTAGATTAAAATGCTCATTGACCGGGCCTTCATGTATACCAAACCAGTACAGCATACACATAAGCATCAGCACACATACATGTATACCACACCAGTACAGCATACAAGCACAGCATCATCATACATACATGTATACCACACCAGTACAGCATACAAGTACAGCATCAGCACAAATACATGTATACCACACCAGTACAGCATGCAAGTACAGCATCATCATACATACATGTATACCACATCAGTACAGCATACAAGTACATCATCAGCACACATACATGTATACCACACCAGTACAGCATACAAGTACAGCATCATCATACATACATTTTTCAAAAGTGGAAGGCACGGGCACAGGGATTCATAAATCTCTTTAAAATGTTCCTAGAGACAAGTTTCGTATAGAGTTCAAATGGGGCCGCTATATATTAGCTTATGCCATGTAGAATATCACGTGATAATGATCACGATATGGGATGAATTTTACTCCTTACCAATAAATCGCGTAAGCTCCGATTTTTTGAGTACGCTCATCTTTACCAGCCAAGTCAGCTACATCGCAAAGCTCTCTACGCTACCTTGACATTCTTGGCTGGTGGCAGAAGAATACTGCTCTGCGCCACGTAGTGGAAGTTCTAACGATGAGAGACTTTTTGTCTCCAGGAGTTGTTTCCCTTCAATTTCAAGTCGATCACACTCGTAAGGGGATTCGTTATCGTTCGACCGTGCAGCGCGTCCCAACAGCTGATTCAATTGATCAGAACACCGAAAGTGGCCATGAAAATGCTTCTCCTGTTTTGTTTTTCGGCAGGATTTCCCCGCACATTCGACACAGATGGTAATCAACTGCTACGTAACGCGCATTCTGATTGGATGCAGCAAGCCGTCTCTGCATCCACTCAGAGATGAGGATTCACGTTCCAACTTTACTAGAGAAGTATGCCAAGGCAATGTACAGAGCAACGTGATGTACGTCGACTTGGCTAGAGAAGATGGAGTACGCTATGATAGGTCTCAGATTAAATGGCAAGCGGAGTTTTGTTTGGAGTGTTTCATATTCCTCCTTCAGTATACGGGCCGCTTCAACATTCCTACGGCTATATTGGAGAACGAAGGGAATAAACTCTTTGTTAGCAACTTTACCTGGGTCTATGTTCATACCAAAGGGTTGCCGTGTTTGAAGTGTATTGATCCAAAAGGATTCACGAAGTGCGCGGTGATAGTCAGTTTCTTCCGGTGTTGGAAATGTAGGAATTCTTTCTATTGGCATAATTTGAAAATGGTGCTGAAATGAATGTTCCGGTAGATTAAAATGCTCATTGATACTGTATATCGCTCGAATTTCTATGGAATCGAATGATTTGAGATTTGACTATGCCCTTAAATATATGGGTCGGGTGAAAAGGTTTGGGCATGTCGAAGTTCGTGGGTATCAGTTGGTTTAAAAAAGACTTTGTAATCTAAATATCCAGTGTTCTGAAACCCAGGTCCCTTAAAAACTGTTAGGTCCAAAAAATCCACAGAAGAGTCAAAAATAACTACTTCGAGTTTGATATTTGGGTCATGGTTATTTAGATTTTCGAAAAATACTCCAAAATCTTCCTTGGAATGGTTATAAAGTACAAAAATGTCATCTAAATATCTGAGGTATAAGAGAAGCGGTTTATCTAATTTTCTTAAAGCCTGCTCTTCCCAATGAGCTACATAGATAGTGGCAAAATTTGGACTGAACCTTTTACCCATTGCACAACCACTAATTTGTTGATAGAACTCTCCATTGAATTCGAAGTCATTACCTTTTAGACAAAATTCTAATAATTCCAAAAGTTCTTTGTCTGGGCGATTGGGATCGGGAAATTATTGAAAAGCATCTGTAACAGCTTGAATACCATTATCAATGCTCATATTGCTTCTGGCTTTTGAAGGATCTTCTGCTTTGTTATTTACACCAATATTCAAGAGAATTTTTTCGGGTTGGGAAGGCCCGTTGTAGCGGTCCAAAATCTGTGTAAAATGTTGAAACTTAGCGCCAGGATAGCACTCTACTTGCACATCAGGATGGGAGTCCGAATTAATACGCGAAAGATTTGATGAGCCGAAAAGCAGAATCTTTTTGGTAACTGCCGGGAGGCGCCATTCCCTTTTATTTTGAGTTTCGTGCCTAAATTGCCAGAATTTCGGGTTCGAATTTTGACGATATGATGAGCGCATATCGTTTGATGGAGGAGACCTTACAGCGTCAGCATAGGTATTAGTGGAAGTAGAAGGAGCAGGGTTGGTAGGTCTAGGAGTGGTATGTGGGGATAGAAGAGTAGGTCGAGAAGATACAGTAGATGAAGAATGGTTTGGTGGGGGTCGGCGAACAGGAGGGTTGGTAGCATGGGTATTGAAAGTACCAGCCTCCCTGGGCGGGGGAGCTGGAGTTTCCAAATTTCTACGCGAAGTAGAGGGCAGAGGAGATTGTGACCGTGTTCGGGTATTTTGCCGAGATATCGGAGGAGTGGTAGTAGGCTGGTTACTACCCGAACGATTCTCCGATACCATAAAGGGATTCGGATTCGAAACAAATTTCCGAAAGGACGAAATAGTGTTGTCTGTCAATTTTGATTTGTAGTTTTCGTTTTTGAAGATTTGGTTTTTGAAGATTTGGCCGAAATAACCTGTGACTTCAATTTTGTTAAGCAATTTTTGTAATGTCCAGCCAGCTCCATAAGACTTTTCTTTGCCCAATTTTGATTGATCAGTCCTATGCTAAAGTCAAAGTCAGGAATTCGTTGAGCTCGCTTAAAGAAATTGTTCATATCCTCAACCCTACGTTTCAAGGAGTTTGGAAGGGAGTCGTTTGCCAAATGCTCCTCTATGATGCCAATATGATGCAGGCACTGAAGTACCTGATACAGCGCTTTAACCAGACCAGGGAAAGCCGCAAAAGTCTGGTTAGAAGCGTGTTTTTGGGGCCGAACGTTGAGACGGAGGTTGACGAAAATTCTGTCTTTTGTTTGTAGAGCCGTTTTTCCTGGCCATAAGTTTGTTCTAATATAAATTTTGTCTTTATAAATGGTTTATAAATTTCGGGAAATGAGGTATGAACTTGTAATTTTGATGAAAAACAAATTTTTTTTGGAAACTGAAAGGGAAGAAAGAATTAGGACAAATGGCAATTCAGTTAAATTTTGGTATAGAGAATAATTATGTACTGGATATCAGAAGTAATATAGGGAAAAATGGAAAAGCTAGTTAAATTATGCTGCACGTTAACTTTGATAGATATAAGCTTTATAATACATGTAAATATAAAATATGTTATGATAATACAAATTTCCTATAAGACAATTACTGGAAGAAAAAATCTAGATAATGAAAATAATAGATAGATCAACAAATTACATACAAATAAAATCAAATGAAACTGAAACAAAGATTGATTAGTAATACATGTATGATGCAAAAGAAAAAATGGAAATGGTCAAATGTTACACCGTCTGTGGCTAGAAGCTTTCCGGATGGGTTTGACATAGTTTTCCCTTGACATTATAACTGTAGCTGAGCCCTTATCTGCAGGTTTTAACACGATTTTGTTGTTTTTGCGAGGTTTTGTTAAAGATTGGCGTTTATTGAAGGATAAGTTTGGAATGTTTCCGAATCGCCCATTTGAAATTAGGTCATTAATTTGTTCTGAAAGGGCCTTAACAGCTTGTCACGGGTCCTATGGTAAACAAAGACGAACAACAATGTTTAAAACATAAACGAGTTTAATACATGATTCAACCAGACCAACCGGGAGTATAAATACACCAATACGTCATACAGACAGTTCACACACCCACGACAGTCCACAGAATCCACATATAGTCCCACAAGTTCATCGTTTTCATCTAGAACACCCCGATTTGCAGTGTAACGCACATCAAGTATCAGTTTAGTCCGATCTCAGCAAATCATGCCAGTAGCGTACGCGTATACCGCCGCGTCCGACCGAATCCGTTAACACACCATCCACACTGTTGAGAAACTCCAGTCCTCGAACTTGGCCCGCTCAGTTTTTGCCAAGACAGCTAAGTGAGTTGTCCTTGGATTCGTCGCTACGCCTGTATACGACACCTCATAAAACCGGGTGGTCTGTAAATGCAGAATGCATTCAGTACAATCTGTATATTCAATTATATAAAGCAATAATTCACGGACCATCTCTAATTATACATTCGACATAACAGTTGGTCTATAGCGGTTCACAGATTAACAATATTGATCAGCTAAATGTACCAACACAACTTCACAAACGATACATGTACAATACTCACGGCTGGACTTAGACATCATAGCTTTCTTTCCAGTCCCCAACCGTTCTGAACAACTGGTATCAGGGCGACTGTCTAACTAACCCTACAGTTCAGTTAATATAGCAAAAGATTATTTACATACAGTTAGTGCCATTAGAAATCACAATATGGCATCGTGCACGCTCAACATGAGAGTACCTAACACGCAGGGATTGCATTTACCTGGGTGCTACACCAAATTATACACAAGCACCATCCAGTATAGTCTTACACAAAAGCTCCACACGAATATTTGTGTAATACTTCCAACACCCCGATGACAAGTCAACCACCAACCCGGTATAAACCAATACTGCATTTAAGATGAACACGAATACAAGTCGGACTACACTGTAAATATTTCGTTTACATTCTAAACGCTAGGCATTACACACATTACCAAACACACGTTATAAAAACTTAACAAATTATGGCAATTCGTGACACTCCTCCATCCCTAGGGTATAAAATGTACAACATTTTTTCAAAACTTTGTGACAGGATCATCCCCCAAGACATTCCTACTCAAACAATCGGCACCGACGTTGTCTGAACCGCGATTCGCCTTGATGCGAAAGCGATCAGGCTGAAGTGATAACGCCCACCTCATCAACCTCGCGTTTGCCACTTTCGACCTATTCAAGTAAAGCAACGGCTGGTGATCTATCTCCAAGATGAATTCCTTGCCATACAAGTAAATTTGGAATTTCTTTATTCCCCATACCACAGCAAGACATCCACGCTCAATCACAGAAAACTTTCGTTCTCGCGTCAACAACTTTCTACTCGCGTACGCTACAGGGAAATATTCACCTTCATGCTCTTGAAGAAGAATCGCCCCCAGTCCAACATCTGACGCGTCAGTTTGCAGTACAAAGACCTTCTCAAAGTCTGCTAATCTCAAACTGGGAGAAGCAGAAAGACTTTTCTTTAAGGCAAGAAATGCATTCTCTTGGCTCGCACCCCAATTAACACTGTTTGGGAGACCTTTAGCTGTAAGATCCGATAGAGGAGCTGCAATGACTGAAAAGTTAGGGATGAACTTCCGGTAAAACAAAAACGAACGCACTTGCTTTTTAGTACTTGGACGCGGAGCTTTACTAATTGCCTCTAACTTACCAGGGTCCGGCTTCACCATGCCTTCGCCGATCACATAACCTAGAAAATCCAATTTTCTAAATCCAAATAAGCACTTAGTTGGGCGCGCAACGATATTAGATTCGCGCAAGCGCACTAATACTTTCCTCACATCCTCAAGATGGCTTTCCCACGTCTGGCTGAAAACAAGGATATCATCTATGTAATTCATGACAGATTTCAAACCTCTCAAAGGTTTTCTCATCATCCTGCTAAATGAGGCTGGAGCTGCGACCAAACCAAAAGGCATTGTTTTAAAGTGGAAGAGCCCTTCCGGTGTAACAAAAGCAGTTTTCTCCTTTGCACTTTGTGCCATGGGTGATTGCCAGTAACCTTTAGTCAGATCAATTTTAGTAAAGTAACAACTATTGGATAATTTGGCAAACATTTCGTCAGGGTTCTGTATCGGTTCACAGTCAAAGGCAGTAACACGGTTTACCTTCCGGTAATCGACGCGAAATGTATTGCTGCCATCTTTCTTTTTAACTAAGACAATGGGAGAGGCATACGGAGAATCAGATGGTTCTATAATATCCATTTCCATCATTTGTTCGATTTCTTTTTGGATAGTTTCACGCATCGCAACTGGAAGCGGATAAGGTCTAGAACAAACCGGTTCATAGCTCAAAAGTTTGATACCGTGTTCAGCGAGTGTTGTTCGCCTTGGAATGTCAGTAAGAACATTAGAAAACTCATTAAGTAAAGCTTGCATTTGCATACGTTCAGGGTGGGACAAAACTTCAGACAATTTTACGTCTTTCACAGTTTCCTTTGCGAAGGATGGCATTTCGGCAACTTCCGGAATACAAATTTCTTGGACTTCGTCATCCTCTATAACAGCGACGCATGCGCAGTTCAGATAACCCAATCCGTTGTCAAAAACAGCGTTACTAACTTCTGCTCGTTCTTCATATTTCTTGAGAAGATTAGCGTGAAATGTTTTCACCTTACCTTTCAAATTCAAATCATAATCGCAGTTTCCAACTTTCTCTATGATAGTATACGGACCGCGCCATTGCATAAGTAGCTTGTTATGGTCTGTCGGCAGCAGTATCAACACCTTCTCTCCAACTATGAACTTACGATCACGTGCGCGTCGATCATAATACTTCTTATATCGTTTCTGAGATTTGCGTAACTCCTGTGTGGCTAATTTACACGTTTCTTGGAGACGATTTCCCAAATCGATGACGTATTGATACGTAGTTTTGACCTCTGAACTTTCAATATCATGTGTCCATAACTCTTTGAGTATGGCCATAGGACCTCTTACCAATCGACCGTAGAGCAACTCAAAGGGAGAGAATCCAAGACTTTCCTGGGGAGCCTCACGATACGCAAAGAGAAGTGGGCCTACGTACCTGTCCCAATCTTTCGGTCGCTCAGCTGACAACTCACGTCACATACTTTTCAACGTACCGTTGAAACGTTCGACGACCCCATTACAAGCAGGGTGATAAGGCGTGGTGGTAATTGTTTTATAGACAACAATCGGCTAATGGATTTCATTAGATCAGACGTAAACTGTGAACCCATATCAGTCAAAATTTCGCGTGGAACCCCAACACGTGTGAATATATTAACCAGCGCCTCGGCAACGCGTTCGGTTTCTTCTCGCTGTGGATAATCGCTATATAAATGACGCAGTGAAGGATATATATCCACCTTCACTGGATTTGAAGGAAACTACAGATAGCCCTACAGGCACATCTTATTTAGATCTCTATCTCTATAAAAATGAAGCGGGCATTCTCTCTCTCGTCGACTTTATGACAAAAGAGATGATTACAATTTCGACATCGTAAACTATCCCTTTCTGGATAGTAATATTCCAGTGGGACCTGCATATGGCGTATACATATCTCGCTAGTAGCATTTGCTAGATCCTGTGTTAAATGTGATGAGTTTAATCAACGTCACAAAACATTGTTGCAGAAACTTATAAAACAGGGCTATTCCACCAAGCGCCTCCACTCAAAGTTTCTCAAATTTGGCGATACATATCGCATGCTGATAGCAAAGTACGAACGTAGCGTGCAAGATCTTTGGCGCTACGTTTCGTAACTTGTGTCTAATTCCGCTTAACCCGGGGCTAGGGGCCGTATGAACCCATGTACTTCAAGATCCTCATGGTACTCATATGAACAGTCGCAATCAAAGCGTGACTGAGATACATCTTTTTTTTTTAGATGACGACTCTATAACGAATATTATGGATTAAGAATACTGATCAGCGATACGGATTTGATATTTTTGGAACATCATGATGTCTTGCCGGCATCATTGAAAACTGTTGACCGCTTCTCTTGCAGGAAACAAGCCTATGTTTATGTATACTATGATTGTCTTTTTGAATTTGGTGCTAACACTGTTATGTGGAAAATGGAATAGGTCTTTGGATTATGGACGCGGATATTCTCTAATGGACGACGGCTGGATTATGAATGACGGACTAGACGCTTGTAATCAATACCTTTTAAAGGCACGGCTTCGGGGTAACGCGTAGCGTAATCAACTAACGTAAGTATGTACCTATATCCGCTATCGGAAGCAGGCTTAATTGGGCCAACTAAATCAATGGCTACACTCTGAAACGGGATTTCAATGAGTGGCATATCCCCTAACGGAACAACAGTTACTCTACCTTTGGGGAATGTTCTCTGGCACACATTACATGATCTACAAAAACGTACTACGTCACTATGAATGCCTGGCCAAAAGAAATGTCAGAATTTTACTTGTGGTTTTACGAGCACCCAGGTGTCCTGCTAATATACATTCATGTGCCAAGGTCATGACCTTATGGCGATGCTTACTGGGCACAACTAATTGTTGGAAAACTTCTCCGTGTTCCACTTTAGGCGAGGTAAACTCCCTGAAAATTAACCCATCTCGTTTGAGAAATTTAGAAGTTCCAGTTTTTGTAACCCGGATGTTACCGGTTTTATTTAATCTCTAATCTTCTCCAAAGTACGATCTTCGCCTTGGTCAGATTTGATTTCTTCAACAGTCACATCAATGGAACCCAGAGGAGTTTTCAAGGACTTGAAACCTACATTTTCCTTTTGTTTCTGTGCTCTTGTTTGCACAGCATGACCTACTACGTCATTTGATTGATCAATGATACATTTCCATTCAGGCTTTGGATCACCTGGTGCACAGACACCTTTTATATTACCCAAAATCAAATCATAAATTGGCGTCTCCATACATAAAGCTTCTACACAACCAGTGAAATACGGAGTGTCAACATAAATACACGCTACCGGAACTTTTCTAACAGTACCGTCTATCAAAACACAAAGTTTAATTTTACTGGTCATTTTCTCAAATGGGACTAGATCTTTACGTACAACTACACCACTGCAGCCACTATCTCTAAGAACAGTAACTCTTTTACCAAGTACAAAACCTTCACAACTGGCATATCATTACGTATTCTGGCGTTGCATTTTCTGTCACATGCATCAGTCATCAAGGGTAGTTCGTGTCCACACTTTAAGGGTACTTTACAATCAACAAAACAACACTCTTGCAAATCACCATCAGACATGTTTGCATCTTCGTCATACATTGCACCTGTGAATTTTGATTTGTATTTTGCATTTCTGCTTTGTTTACAATCTTTAATAAGGTGAGTTAAACTCCCGCACCCAAAACGTTTCCTTTCCATGTTTTGATTGCCTGTATTTGTTTGTTTCTAGTCGGATTATTTTGCAGAGAAGGTTTATTACCTTGAAATCTAACGTCTTGTGACTGACGTCTGTATTTTTGTGAATCATCACTACGAGCCTCTCTATACTGATCGGCTAGCTCCGCCATCTTAGTTACAGATTCCGGAGTTCGTTCTTTCAAAAACAAGGACAGCTCCCTTTGACATGAATTCAAGAACTGCTCCCGTAACATTAAATCTTTTAAGGTCGCAAACTCCTCAATAGACCCAGCTAATTTGAGCCAACGATCAAAGTAATTTTCCATACGGGCTACAAACTGAGTGCACGTTTCAGTGGATTCTGGTCTAGAGCTACGAAATTTTTGACGAAAGCCGTCTTCCGTTAATTCAAAACCTCTCAATAGCGCACATTTCAATTTCTCGTAATCTACCGCATCTGCTACAGATAGTCTAGCATAACTACTAAGCGCTCAACCTTGCAATAAGGCACTCAAATCTTTGCAAATAAGAATCTATATCATCGTTTCTATCATTAAAGACCGGAGGTTTCGGTCTAGTAGATTTGACAGTTCCATCCCTCGGAGGGACAGCAGCTTATAATCTGTCAAGTTCAATTTCTTTATCAATAATTTGCAGTTTATTGATCCTTTCGGCCTCTTCTTTATCAAAATCTATCTTTTTAGCCCGTTCTTCTCTTTCTAATTTTTCACGTTCCTTTTGTTCTTCTCTTTCTAATTTATCACGTTCCTTTTGTCCTTCTCTTTCCAATTTTTCACGTTCCTTTTGTTCTTCTCTTTCTAATTTTTCACGTTCTTTTTGTTCAAATTCAGCATTTTTTGTTTCAGCAAATTGATGTAATTTGTCTCCAGTGAAACCTAATCTCTCTCATATTTGAACAAATCTCTCGTATTCCATTTTTAGCGTTTAATGTTATACGCACAAACAAAAAATAAAATAAAATAGGACAAAATTTCAAAAAGAGATCCCGGAAAGCGGGTACAATTATTTGCCATAACATGGAAATATAAACGTATACAATACTAGTCAGCAACTGTCTTCAAAATTCCATCATTAGCATGTTTGCGTCATACAATTAAGACAAAAATAAAAGCACCCCCGAAGAATGGTTTCGTACTAAACTATTCGACAAATGTACACTCTAAACACATACCTCGATTGTCTGTTGTATCATACCATGTACACAGTACGGCGTCTTTCTGCAGCTTACGCTGTAGCTGTATTACTTCCCGGACAAGCCCCCAAATGTCACGGGTCCTATGGTAAGCAAAGACGAACAACAATGTTTAAACATAAACGAGTTTAATACATGATACAACCAGACCAACCGAGAGTATAAATACACCAATACGTCATACAGACAGTTCACACACCCAAGACAGTCCACAGAATCCACATATAGTCCTACAAGTTCATCGTTTTCATCTAGAACACCCCGATTTGCAGTGTACCGCACATCAAATATCAGTTTAGTCCGATCTCAGCAAATCATGCCAGTACCGTACGCGTATACCGCCGCGTCCGACCGAATCCGTTAACACACCATCCACGCTGATGAGAAACTCCAGTCCTCGAACTTGGCCCGCTCAGTTTTTTGCCAAGACAGCTAAGTGCGTTGTCCTTGGATTCGTCGCTACGCCTGTATACGACACCTCATAAAACCGGGTGGTCTGTAAATACAGAATGCATTCAGTACAATCTATATATTCAATTATATAAAGCAATAATTCACGGACCATCTCTAATTATACATTCGACATAACAGTTGGTCTATAGCGGTTCACAGATTAACAATATTGATCGGCTAAAAATGTACCAACACAACTTCACAAACGATACATGTACAATACTCACGGCTGGACTTAGACACCATAGCTTTCTTTCCAGTCACCAACCGTTCTGAACAACTGGTATCAGGGCGACTGTCTAACTAACCCTACAGTTCAGTTAATATAGCAAAGATTATTTAAATACAGTTAGTGCCATTAGAAATCACAATAGGGCATCGTGCACGCTCAACATGAGAGTACCTAACACGCAGGAATTGCATTTACCTGGGTGCTACACCAAATTATACACAAGCACCATCCAGTATAGTCTTACACAAAAGCTCCACACGAATATTTGTGTAATACTTCTAACACCCCGATGACAAGCCAACCACCAACCCGGTATAAACCAATACTGCATTTAAGATGAACACGAATACAAGTCGGACTACACTGTAAATATTTCGTTCACATTCTAAACGCTAGGCATTACACACATTACCAAAAACACGTTATAAAAACTTAACAAATTATGGCAATTCGTGACACAGCTTTTAGAATTTCTTGGTCAACATTTGGTGGTATATACCCAGATTTCTCTGTGAAGGGTGGTCTTTCTCCAGCTGAAAATCTGAAGCGGTCTGCTACACTCACCCGACGATTGAATTCATTAGTGATCTTAGATGTTTGCATCATCTTCTCTATATGTTGATCTATGCGGTCCTCAGGTGTAGGTTTTGTTCTAGGTGTCGGGACAAAGGATCTGATTTATGCAAGAGCATTCACTGGCTGGAAGTGTGTCTGAAACTTAAATACAATTTTGACTTGGGAAATGTACGTCTCAAACAGCTCAACATATTGCTTATATTACTTCTGGCTTTTGAAGGGTCTTCTGCTTTGTTATTTACACCAATATTCAAGAGAATTTTGTCGGGTTGGGAAGGCCCGTTGTAGCGGTCCAAAATCTGTGTAAAATGTTGAAACTTAGCGCCAGGATAGCACTCTACTTGCACATCAGGATGGGAGTCCGAATTAATACGTGAAAGATTTGATATGCCGAAAAGCAGAACCTTTTTGGTAACTGCCGGGAGGCGCCATTCCCTTTTGTTTTGAGTTTCGTGCCTAAATTGCCAGAATTTCGGATTCGAATTTTGACGATATGATGAGCGCATATCGTTTGATGGAGGAGACCTTGCAGCGTCAGCATAGGTATTAGTGGAAGTAGATGGAGCAGGGTTGTTAGGTCTAGGAGTGGTATGTGGGCATAGAAGAGTAGGTCGAGAAGATACAGTAGATGAAGAATGGTTTGGTGGGGGTCGGCGAACAGGAGGGTCGGTAGCATGGGTATTGGAAGTACCAGCCTCCCTGGGCGGGGTGCTGGCGTTTCCAAATTTCCACGCGAAGTAGAGGGCAGAGGAGATTGTGACCGTGCTCGAGTATTTGCCGAGATATCGGAGGACTGGTAGTAGGCTGTTTACTACCCGAACGATTCTCCGATACCATAGAGGGATTCAGCTTCGAAACAAATTTCCTTAAGGACGAAATAGTGCTGTCTGTCAATTTTGATTTGTAGTTTTCGTTTCTCCATTTTAAGGCATTAGAAAATGCACGGTCGAAGTCCAGGGTTTTTGAAGATTTGGCCGAAATAACCTGTGACTTCAATTTTGTTAAGCAATTTTTGTAATGTCCATCCAGCTCCATAAGACTTTTCTTTGCCCAATTTTTATTGATCAGTCCTATGCTAAAGTCAAAGTCAGGAATTCGTTGAGCTTGCTTAAAGACATTGTTCATATCCTCAATCCTACGTATCAAGGAATTTGGAAGGGAGTCGTTTGCCAAATGCTCCTCTGTGATGCCAATATGATGCAGGCACTGAAGTACCTGATACAGCGCTTTAACCAGACAAGTGAAAGCCGAAAAAATCTGGTTAGAATCGTTCTTTGGGGCCGAACGTGGAGACGGAGGTTGACGAAAATTCTGTCTTTTGTTTGTAGAGCCGTTTTTTCTGGCCATAATTTTGTTCTAATATAATTTTTGTCTTTATAAATAAAGGTTTATAAAATTTTGGAAAATGAGGCATGAACTTGTAATTTTGATGAAAAACATTTTTTTTTTGGAAACTGAAAGGGAAGAAAGAATTATGACAAATGGCAATTCAGTTAAATTTTGGTATAGAGAATAATTATGTACTGGATATCAGAAGTAATATAGGAAAAAGGAGACTTTACGCGCATGCGCGAGGTGGCTAGTCGCCTTTTTGTCAGCTCCTGTTAATCATAGAATATTTCAAGCTTTACAGTGTTTTTCTCGCTCAAATTTTGTGACTGCAACCTCCCCAGGGATACATTTTACCATGAAGATGTAGCTGAAACGACCACTTGGTGATCTATGTGAGAAAAAGACATGAAGAAACGATAAACTGGCGACCGGTCCCCGTGTTCGGACATGACTGAGTGAAAATCCCGTGCAGCAAGCCTTAGCTCTACCAGACAAAGGAATACGAGTAAGTTTCGCCTAAACTGACACTTCAAAGGCCTACGTTAACATAATATATAGATACATCGCATCGGTGTATGCACTGGAGACAATAAGTATGTCTAAAAGACACCTAGAAACTTCCTACGCCTCTGAGGGCGCGTCTTTTGACTCCAGCACCCCCAAACCAGCACCTCCCCCCAAACCCTCAAAACAAGACAGGAAAAAGCAAAAAGCTGACGAAAAAAAACAGAACTCCACATTTAATATACAAAAGAACATGCAGGGCAACACAGAATCTTTCAGTGTTGAGGAGAGCCTAAAAAATATCACTTCAACTTTGACAGGCCTGAAAAATCAGATGGCCGAACTGCAAACTTTGAAAGAAAACTTTGTGTCAAATCAGCAAATGGAAAATGCATTGTTCATTGCGGGGGAAAAACTAACCGAGAGGCTAACGAAGAAAATTGAGGTTCTCGAGGGGGAAGTTTTCACACTAAGGGAAGAGAATGCGGCTCTCAAAAAACAACTTCAGAACTCTTTGAACAAATTTAGTGGTTATGAGGACAGATCAATGGAAACACAAGAGAAACTGAACGACCTGGAACAGTACACACGCAGGGCGAATATCAGAGTTTGGGGAATAGACGGGGACGAAAAGGGGGAGACATGGGAGCAATGCTCTGAAAAAGTGAAAGATCTACTCGAAAACAAACTCAAAATGGAGATACGTTCAGGGGATATCGACATGGCACACCGGGTCGGAAAAAAGTACAATGATCAACCGAGGCCAATCATTGTCAAATTTCTCCGACGAAAACACAAATTGGACAAAATATACAAGAGAAAGCTACTAAAGGGGAGCAAACAAATCATCAGGGAAGACCTCACACGAAAAAATCAGAGCGTACTGATGAGTGTTGTGGCAAACGATGCTCTTCAAGGGGCATGGTTCAGCAATGGGAAAATCCTCGTCAAAACGATGGGAGGAGATATCCATCACGTCAAAACTAGCCAGGATGTAGATGATATAGCTGCTGCTGCAGGACGCCCCCATGGAGAGGCTTTTCGTCGCAGCTTCGAATACCGAGGTCGGGGCGGCCGGGGAAATGGCAGACGACCCTCCACCCCAAGTGAGCGCGGTCGACGCTCATCTTCCTCTCAGCGCTCCGTAGGTATCAACTATCTGCAGGACTACTAGTTGAATTATTTTTGAATACGGTGTTTTCAAATCCTCCGAGTGAACTAAAGGTGTATTCACACTTGTGTATGCTGACTGCACAATAACCTACTACGTAATATGATAGTAACGTTCACGCGTATTTTACACTAGTTCAATGAGTGTATCCTGAACATTCAGATTATTACGAACTAACCATAGCAACACAATGGCACTATAGAGTACGGGTAATATTACCACGCTAACTTTTGTTGTGTAACATAACTATACCTTTTCAGTGAATGTTTGTGTGTGTTTATTAGTACATGTAGCGTTAATACACAGCGATCTTTTCACTGTGTAGTGTGTATCCAATCTGCGAGAATCAATTCATGCTGATGCACACTTGTGTAACGCTATTATTCATGTTTGCAAAAAAAAATACTCATTTGCTGAAAGCCGCAAGCGATACACATTTGTGTACCGTTACTGTACAGCAACATACGTTACCATGTTTCAAAACAAGATTATTCTGTATTTGTGCGTTATCGCCTTATACACTTTATTTAAATATACCTCTGAGTACTTTATAAAAATTTCAAAGGTAAATAGCGTCTAATTTGTAAACCATATGTGCATAGGCATTGTCGAAACTTTCAGATGTGCACGGATAAATGTCGTATACAAATACATACAACTGTATGTTACAAATCAACAATCTAAGGCCAATACACATGTGTGTATTATCCATTTTATATGAGCTGTCAATATACACGATTTGTAAACATTTTGTTTGTTTATGGTACACGAACACAGCCCACCGTTCCTATGCTATCCAGGTTTGATTTTGTATTGTGTTGTTACCACATTTTTCAGTCTCTTTGATTCGCACACTTGTGCCTCGAAAACATGGTCAACTGTCTTTATGTGTCTGCGGTTTGTCAGTTGATTACTTTCACCTAAAAACAACACACAATCACAACACATAATCTTTTGTCTAATGTCTAGAGTAGTGTTTTCTTGGTTTCAAATGACTTTATTGTGTGGGCAACAGCAGAAAGCAGACTTTTCATACGAAACCGATCTTTTTCGACAAGTATGAACAGTGACAAGTGAGAAGAGGTTCTCGACGTGTGGTTAAAAAAGTGTTTTGTTTTATTTATTTATTTTTTTTTTAAATTACCGCATAAACACATTTTGTCACCCATGGTCGGCCATGTTCGTAGTAGCTGAGCCAGGAACTATCATATGTAAAGTGGTACATGCATATAAATATATATATGTATGTATGTGTATATGTGTATATATACAGTAAATAAATGCAGCGAAACTGTGTATATATATATGTATATGTATATTATTGAGCTATCACATCTAATACTTTATATTGCTCTTGTTAATTATTACCCGTTTTCAACTATGTATGCCCCTTCTTCGATAGCCGGTCATAATTTAGATTTAATCGTTTTATAATTCATCTTTATGCTCGAACACGGGGTTCGAAACGCCTTGCTCGAGCCTGCCACCTATATTTTCTTATTCATCTTTTTTTTTCTTTTCTTATTATTCAATATGATCTTTTGTGCTTTACCGAGAACTTATTTGTATTATAGTATTGAAAAGGCTAAAAGTACAGTGTATTGCTCATCCTGTCAAACTAGCAAAATCGCATCCATAATGGTGAAGCAAACAGGGACGAATTCTTCATGGCAGACGAGGTGAAGATTGTCTCGGCGAATGTCAGGGGGCTTCACTCTGATAAGAAAAAAAGACTAGACGTCTTTACTTGGCTAAAGCGAAGAAACATCTCGATTATTTGCGTCCAGGAGACCCACAGTTCACAACCAACAGAAAAAGAATGGGAGGATGATTGGGGTTATACCTGCTTTTTTAGTCACGGGAGATCAAATAGCACAGGGGTGGCAATTTTATTTCGGAAAAATTTTGAATATACTTTACATGGTTGTAAGAAAGACACAGATGGGAGATATATTATATTAGATATCACAATTTTTGACAGAAGACTAACACTGATAAACTTGTATGGACCAAGCACAGACGAGCCATTGTTTTTCAAGAATCTGTTTGAAGAAGCATACTCGTTCGATAGCAACTCTATTATAGCCTGTGGTGACTGGAATTTTGTCCAAGACTTTTGTCTGGACACACAAAACTATCGTGGTTATAATAACCAAAAAACAAGACTAGCCATTTTAGAACTTCAGGATAAGCTTAGCCTCAACGACATATGGCGTGTGCAAAATCCAACCACAAAGCGTTTCACCTGGAGGAAAAGAACTAACACCGGCATCAAACAAAGTCGACTCGATTATTTTCTTGTGACCGATGACATATCCGCATCTCGGTGCACTTCAGATATTGAGACATCTTATAGATCGGATCACTCTTTAGTCTCCTTAAAATGCGCATTTAAAGATGTGGAAAAGGGGAGAGGTTATTGGAAGTTGAATACTCAGCTTCTCTGTGACACAGAATACATTGATTTGATCAAAACCGTAATCACCGATACTATCAAGGAACACTACATATCTGGAGACATTACTCAACCCAACACCCTTTTTCTCACCCTAGATGACCAAGTATTTTTTGAGTTGCTGAAAGCTAAAATTAGGAGCGCCACAATACCTTTCTCAAATTACAAAAAAAAGGTTAGAGAGAAACGCGAAAGAGATATCGAAACAGAAATATTGAACTTGGAAAAAGAGCTGACAGTAGAAGCATGCCAACGCATCCAGAATACAAATCTTGAAAAGTTAGAAAACAAAAAGAGCGAGCTGGAATCACTACGTCTTTTTAAAATAGAAGGAACAATTATGCGATCTAAAATTAAATGGTACGAAAACGGGGAAAGGAATTCATCTTTTTTTTCAGGATTAGAGAAACGAAATTTCATAACCAAAAACATTTCAGAACTCCTTACACAGCATGGAAGCGAGGTGACAACCTCAAAAGAAATACTGAATGAAATGAAAGGGTTTTATGCCGGATCTCTATTCCAGGGCAAAATATATAGACTCAGAAAAAGACGATCTATTCCTAAAACATGATATACGCCTCAGTGACAACAACAAACTCACCTGTGAAGGTCCTATTTCTGTTCCGGAATGTTTCCTGGCCCTGCAAAATATGAAAAATGGAAAATCCCCAGGATCCGATGGCTTTCCTGCCGAGTTTTATAAAACTTTTTGGGACAGTTTGGGGGGTTTTCTAGTTAGATCTCTAAATCACGCCTATTCAACAGGCTCACTCTCTGATTTCCAAAAACAGGGAGTGATAAGCTGTATTCCTAAAGAGGGAAAAAATAGATCTTTAATAAAAAATTGGCGCCCTATATCTCTCCTAAATGTTGATTATAAATTAGCCTCTTCCTGCATTGCAAATGGAATAAAAAAGGTACTGCCTACCATCATCAGTGAAACACAAAAAAGCTTCATAAAAGGCAGGTTCATAGGCGAAATCACAAGACTCATATATGATGTAATGCAGTGTACAGAAGAAAATCAAATTCCTGGATTACTATTCCTAATCGACTTTGAAAAGGCGTTTGACAGTGTCGACTGGGGATTTATGCACAATGCGCTGCGATCTTTCGGTTTCGGTGAAACACTTTGCGGTTGGATCAAGCTATTTCAATATGACTCAAAAAGCTGCGTAATAAATAACGGCTTTATGTCACCTTTTTTCGAACTTGAGAGGGGCTGTCGCCAGGGCGACCCTGTGTCTCCATATCTGTTTATCATAGTCGCTGAGCTACTAGCAATAGCAATTAAAAAAGATGAAAACATTAAAGGTATAACTTTTAAAAATAGTGAGATAAAGGTCTTGCAATATGCTGACGACACTACGTTGCTGCTGGATGGCTCGAAAGAGTCCTTGACACGTGCTATGGGCCTTCTGGAGGACTTTTCGTCAAGTTCGGATCTACGTTTGAATGTTGAAAAATCAACAGCTCATTGGATTGGAAGCAGTAAAGGTCACAGAGTTAAACTCTGTCCACACTTCCGAATTAACTGGGACCCCGGCGGGTTCCGATTACTAGGCATAGTATTTAACCCAGATCTGGAAGATATGATAATTTAAATTATCACTCAAAACTTAACAGCATTAGAAAACTATTAGGGGGGTGGTGGAAGCTTAATCTGACCCCAATTGGGAAAATAACAGTGATAAAAACCTTTGCCCTACCACTATTAACTCATTTGTTTTCTGCATTACCCAATCCCTCGGAAGCTTTTCAGAAGGAATTGGAAAAGACGTTCTTTGAGTTCATTTGGCGAGGAGGCCCAGACAAGATTAAAAGGAAAACTCTTATAAGCTGTCAAGAAGAGGGCGGTTTAAATATGATCCATATACCGTCTTTTATTAACTCCATGAAGATTAAATGGGTAAAAAGATCTCTAGAATTTTCTGAGTTTCACTCAAATCTAATGAACGATATAATCCCCATCCTAGGATCTAAGGTCTGGGACTTGAACGCATATGGTCTGGCAGACATAACAAGCTCCATAAAAAACTATTTCTGGAAGGATGTCATCGCTGCATGGCTCGAATGTACGAAATGTGAACCTTTTAATAATCAGTCAATAGCAGGAGAATTACTTTACAATTACGCACCCTTATCTGCATGGAATGATGTATGCAAGTGGAGCAATGCCGGCGCAGTAACGGTTAAAGATTTAGTTAACGATAGTTTCAACTTCTTAACTCTAAGAGAATTTCAGGATAAATATCATATCCACCAAAAAAAATTCTTAGCCTACTACGCTACCATTCAGAACATCCCATATGACAGAAGAAAAGATATTCGTCGTGAAATTCAAAATATTCATCTGGCCGAAAGAAATAAACTTATTTCAAAAATACGAAATCAATCCTCTTGTAAATTTGTGTACAGACTGCTTGTTAAAAATGTACAAGTGCCAGCTCATAGCAGCCAAACTAAATGGAAACTGAACTTGCACATCACAATCGAAAACAACCTTGACTGGAAATTTATCTACCAGAATGCATTTGCGATATCTTCCGAAACAAAGCTTCAATTTTTTCAATACAAAATCAACCACCATGTTTTGGAAACTAACTCACTCTTGTATAAATGGGGGAAAGCTCAATCTGATAAATGTCCACCATTGTTTTGTTTTTCAGTTGGTATTTATTAGTTCTCTTTTCGCTTAGCTTTACTCTCTATCGTATCCACTCTAATTTGTCGACAGGGTTCTCAAAATTTTCGTACAAGGTTTTTTTTTTCTCCTCTTTCACCTTTTTTTGTTACTATCCTTTCCTTTAATCGTAGTATGGCAAAATGTAAATATTTAACGATACAAAAAACGATAAAATTATAATCTCCAAGATATATCGATATCAATATACATATGTTATATACCTGCTTGTACATACTGTAATATACAAATTCAATCCATATATATAGCAAAATTTCGCGAAACTATAACTGAAAATACAATTCTAATTTTAAATACGAAACTAATATGACAGTGTGAACGAGTATAGTATGTATTGTTATTTGTTACTTTCATTGTAAACTCTGTAACATTGTCATGTGTGAATAAATTCTACTACGATTAAAAAAAAAAAAAAAAAAAAGGAAAAAATGGAAAAGCTAGTTAAATTATGCTGCACGTTAACTTTGATAGATATAAGCTTTATAATACATGTAAATATAAAATATGTTATGATGATACAAATTTCCTATAAGACAATTACTGAAGGAAAAAATCTAGATAATGAAAATAATAGATAGATCAACAAATTAGATACAAATAAAATCAAATGAAACTGAAACAAAGATTGATTAGTAATACATGTATGATGCAAAAGAAAAAATGGAAATGGCCAAATGTTACACCGTCTGTGGCTAGAAGCTTTTCGGATGGGTTTGACATAGTTTTCCCTTGACATTATAACTGTAGCTGAGCCCTTATCTGCAGGTTTTAACACGATTTTGTGGTTTTTGCGTAGTTTTGTTAAAGTTTGGCGTTCATTGAAGGATAAGTTTGGAATGTTTTCGAATCGCCCATTTGAAATTAGGTCATTAATTCGTTCT
This sequence comes from Hanleya hanleyi, assembly GCA_036873755.1. Classification (NCBI taxonomy): domain Eukaryota; kingdom Metazoa; phylum Mollusca; class Polyplacophora; order Lepidopleurida; family Hanleyidae; genus Hanleya; species Hanleya hanleyi. The sequence continues at coordinate 130,858 of JAVTVY010053747.1, forward strand.
GAAAGGGCCTTAACAGCTTTTGGAATTTCTTGGTTAACATTTGGTGGTACATACCCAGATTTCTCTGTGAGGGGTGGTCTTTCTCCAGCTGAAAATCTGAAGCGGTCTGCTAGACTCACCCGACGATTGAATTCATTAGTAATCTTAGATGTTTGCATCATCTTCTCTATATGTTGATCTATGCGGTCCTCAGGTGTAGGTTTTGATCTAGGTGTCGGGACAAAGGGTCTGATTTATGCAAAAGTATTCACTGGCTGGAAGTGTGTCCGAAATTTGGAGCTGTATAAAATACAATTTTGACTTGGGAAATTTACGTCTCAAACAGCTCAACATATTGCTCATATTACTTCTGGCTTTTGAAGGATCTTCTGCTTTGTTATTTACACCAATATTCAAGAGAATTTTGTCGGGTTGGGAAGGCCCGTTGTAGCGGTCCAAAATCTGTGTAAAATGTTGAAACTTAGCTCCAGGATAGCACTCTACTTGCACATCAGGATGGGGGTCCGAATTAATACGTGAAAGATTTGATGAGCCGAAAAACAGAACCTTTTTGGTAACTGCCGGGAGGCGCCATTCCCTTTTGTTTTGAGTTTCGTGCCTAAATTGCCAGAATTCCGGGTTCGAATTTTGACGATATGATGAGCGCATATCGTTTGATGGAGAAGACCTTGTAGCGTCAGCATAGGTATTAGTGGAAGTAGGATGAGCAGGGTTGGTAGGTCTAGGAGTGGTATGTGGGGATAGAAGAGTAGGTCGAGAAGATACAGTATATGAAGTATATTGGTAGCATGGGTATTGGAAGTACCAGCCTCCCTGGGGTGGGAAGCTGGCGTTTCCAAATTTCCACGCGAAGTAGACGGCAGAGGAGAGTGTGACCGTGTTCGAGTATTTTGTCGAGATATCGGAGGAGTGGTAGTATACTGGTTACTACCCGAACGATTCTCCGATACCATAGAGGGATTCAGATTCTAAACAAATTTCCGAAAGGACGAAATAGTGCTGTCAGTCAATTTTGATTGGTAGTTTTCGTTTCCCCATTTTAAGGCATTAGAAAATGCACGGTCGAAGTCCAGGGTTTTTGAAGATTTGGCCGAAATAACCTGTGACTTCAATTTTGTTAAGCAATTTTTGTAATGTCCAACCAGCTCCATAAGACTTTTCTTTGCCCAATTTTGATTGATCAGTCCTATGCTAAAGTCAAAGTCAGGAGTTCGTTGAGCTCGCTTAAAGAAATTGTTCATATCCTCAACCCTACGTATCAAGGAATTTGGAAGGGAGTCGTTTGCCAAATGCTCCTCTATTATGCCAATATGATGCAGGCACTGAAGTACCTGATACAGCGCCTTAACCAGACCAGAGAAAGCCGAAAAAGTCTGGTTAGAAGCGTTTTTTGGGGCCGAACGTTGAGACGGAGGTTGACGAAAATTCCGTCTTTTGTTTGTAGAGCCGTTTTTCCTGGCCATAATTTTGTTCTAATATAATTTTTGTCTTTATAAATGGTTTATAAAATTTCGGAAAATGAGGTATGAACCTGTAATTTTGATGAAAAACAATTTTTGAGGGAAACTGAAAGGGAAGAAAGAATTAGGACAATTCAGTTAAATTTTGGTATAGAGAATAATTATGTACTGGATATCAGAAGTAATATAGGAATAAATGGAAAAGCTAGTTAAATTATGCTGCACGTTAACTTTGATAGATATAAGCTTTATAATAGATGTAAATATAAAATATGTTATGATAATACAAAGAATGTGTGATGGTTACCCGAGAATAACTCCCTCGGACGTGACGGTAGTGAACATGATTTTCGTTTGCAAGTGAAACGGGTGAAAGTTATTGTTATGTGCTGTAAAAATGCTGAAGTTTCATATCATGCGAAATGATGATTGTCAATTGCTCTAAACTGGATTTATTCAAGTTTGAAAACGGTCGAATGTGCTCTTTCACATTTGCACAATTTTTAATTTTGATAAAATATCACACCTCAAACCAAAACAATTTGTGTGTATTTATTATCACAATGGTTAGTGTTACAATCAGTTGAAATATCATTCTGGTTTGAGGTGTCATATTTCATCAAAATTAAAAATTGTGCAAATGCTTCGCTTGTATTCTACCAGAAACGTTATGTGAGCAAGTAAAAATGCTTTTGAAGTAGACGTCGTCGTAGTCCAGTTGTTAGGCTGCTCGCTTTCAAAAATAGTGTTGTGACCAGTTTGTTCAGCTATGAGTTCGATTCACATTTGGATCAGAAAAATTTTCTTCCTATTTTCTTATTCTTTCTTTCTAATATTTAACATTTAGATTTATTTATGTTATGTGAAACAATCTTCAGTGATATTCAGTTAATAAAATATAGATATAACTGTGTATACACATTTTTGCATTCACTACTACAACTCGACCCTTATTGCAGCACACTCATAACATGTCCAATTCACCGTAACTGAATGGGTTTAGTTTCATGGGTCAGCAATACTTCCCATGTATAAAAAACGAGGGAAATTCATGTGTATTTTCCTGAACTGTTCTCGTTATATCTAAGAATCATTATAATTCTCACTATGAACAGTAATGTACCATTCAACAAGTCGAAGTGTACAAGAATACGCGTCCAGGCCGAACCAGAAAAATATCTAGTTCACAGTTAGAGTGGGTAAAACGCAGAAGTGACTTTGAAGTCAACACTGAGGGACTATTAGGCCCTCAATGTAGGGCTATATACTGTGCAGATTTGAAATCTGCGAATGATGATACCATCGAAGCGCCTACAGCCGTAGCCGATGATGACCAGCCCGAGGCGGGGTCAAGTTCCCGTTGTGCCATACTACCAGATATTCTACGGCAAGTTCGATTTGCAACATTACAATGACGTAGCTCGTTAAAAGAAGTTACTTTTGAAACAGCAATAATTTTACATGATCGCAAATTATTTAACTAAAAGACGGTTGCGAGTTAATATATGATACATTGAGTAATAACTTCTCCTTTTGTATTGTTTGAAAATGGGATAAAAATGGAATTTCCACCGAAACGAATAATTCTGTACGACTGGCCTACAAAAACGTTACTGTCGAGGAAACCTGTTCATTTAAAAATAGAACGTACCAAAATAGCACAGAGTCGACTGTGCATTTGACGTCATAAAGGGCAGCTGACCCGGCCTGGACAATAGATATAAACACGCCAGTGTCCGAGGGAGTTATTCTCGGGTAACCATCACACATTCTTTCCTATAAGACAATTACTGGAAGAAAAAATCTAGATAATGAAAATACTAGATAGATCAACAAATTACATACAACTAAAATCAAATGAAACTGAAAAAAAGATTGATTAGTAATACATGTATGATGCAAAAGAAAAAAAATGGAAATGGCCAAATGTTACACCGTCTGTGGCTAGAAGCTTTTCGGATGGGTTTTCCTTCCTCAGTAGCCTGAAACAAGTCTGAATTTCTAATGGTAAAGCACTGGTTTTATACCCTCAAAAAGCAGCAAGATGTGGGAAAGAGGCTTGCACAAAAATACACAAAAAAACAATAACTACCTCAACTGTTGGAAAGATGTGTTTTTAAGGTGACTACCTATGTCATATGTTTACTTTAGAATAATCTGAACATCCATAGTTGTATCCTTTGTGTTTAATCATTGTTTTTAAATGTTTGAAAACTAACCAGTTTGCATGGTTAGACTCTTGCCAACTATGTATGTATGTGGTCTGTTGAGATCAGTATTGTTTGTTTTGACTGTTAAGTAGGTGCTTAGTAACTCATTGTCCAGCAAGAAGTAACAACATTTATCTTCTAAACCTTCATAACATTTCTAGTGTTGCCTAATCAGCAGGAAAGAGACACACTGTCTGGAGATCCTGCCCGTACATTTGATCATCAAATGTTTACTCAAGCAATTAGACCATAGTAAAAACTATTTCGTTCAAAATTGTAGGATTTCATAACTACTTGTTTTAGGGGGATAAGTACAATACCAAAAAATTCTGTTTCTTTAGACGGTGTAACTCATAGGTAAACACATGAAATATTAGAGCTTTATAGGAACAATTTAGAAACCTGGCACAGGCATACATATACAATTTTCAAAAGTGGAAGGCACGGGCACAGGGATTTATAAATCTCTTATCTTAAAAATGTTCCTAGAGACAAGTTTCGTATAGAGTTCAAATGGGGCCGCTATATATTAGCTTATGCCATGTAGAATATCACGTGATAATGATCACGATATGGGATGAAGTTTATTCCTTACCAATAAATCGCGTAAGCTCCGATTGTTTGAGTACGCTATGATAGGTCTCAGATTAAATGGCGAGCGGAGTTTTGTTTGGAGTGTTTCGTATTCCTCCTTCAGTATACGGGCCGCTTCAACATTCCTACGGCTATATTGGAGAACGAAGGGAATAAACTCTTTTTTGTTAGCAACTTTACCTGGGTCTATGTTCATACCAAATGGTTGCCATGTTTGAAGTGTTTTGATCCAAAAGGATTCACGAAGTGCGCGGTGATAGTCAGTTTCTTCCTGTGTTGGAAATGTAGGAATTCTTTCTATTGGCATAATTTGAAAATGGTCCTGAAATGAATGTTCCGGTAGATTAAAATTCTCATTGACCGGGCCTTCATTGTCTAAACTGATGTCTGTTGGCACGATATCGAAGTTTATTCTTAGATTCGCCTACATACTGTTTCTGGCATTTTCGGCACGCAATTAAATAAATTACATTCTCCGTGTCACAGTTTAGTTTATCCTTAAGCTTGTATTCATTTTTGGTTTGTTCGCTTTTGAAAGTTCATTGTGTAGCAATTACTTCGTCCAGTTTACACTGAAGTTTTAGACATTTGGAGGTCTTACCATTGCCATGATTAGGGCGTTTATGTTTTATCCTTACAGGTTCTGACTCACGAACGTCATTTATCTGGCAGTTTGTGATTTGGCGAAGTGTTTCCGATTTAATATGCCGTAAAAACCGGGCGGGATAGCCTCTAGGTGTCAATGCCCGAAACAGGATCGCACATGAGTGGTGAAAATACTGTATATCGCTCGAATTTCTATGGAATCGAATGATTTGAGATTTGACTATGCCCTTAAATATATGGGTCGGGTGAAAAGATTTGGCATGTCGGAGTTCGTGGGTATCAGTTGGGTTAAAAAAGACCTTGTAATCTAAATATCCAGTGTTCTGAAACCGAGGTCCCTTAAAAACTGTTAGGTCCAAAAAATCCACAGAAAAGTCATGAATAACTACTTCGAGTTTGATATTTGGGTCATGGTTATTTAGAGTTTCGAAAAATACTCCAAAATCTTCCTTGGACTGATTATAAAGTTCAAAAATGTCATCGAAATATCTGAGGTATAAGAGGGAGGGAGGGAATTTGGCTTAATGTCACACTCAAGTTTGTCATTACCTTTTAGACTAATTTCTAATAATTCCAAAAGTTCTTTGTCTGGGCGATTGGGATCGGGAAATCTTTGAAAAGCATCTTTAACAGCTTGAATACCATTATCAATGTCAATATTAGTGTACATGGATTCAATATCCATGGTGACAAGTAAGGTGTTGGGAGGAGCTTGGATGCTGGACAGTTTTGACAGGAAATCTTCAGTGTTTTTCAAATAACTACTATATCGGTTAGCGATAGGCTTCAAGTAGTAGTCAATATATTCCGAAATGTGGTAAGAATTTGACCCACAGTCTGAAACAACATTCATCATACATACATGTATATCACACCAATACTGAAGATTTCCTGTCAAAACTGTCCAGCATCCAAGCTTCTCCCAACACCTTACTTGTCATCATGGATATTGAATCCATGTACACAAATATTGACATTGATAATGGTATTAAAGCTGTTAAAGATGCTTTTCAAAGATTTCCCGATCCCAATCGCCCAGGCAAAGAACTTTTAGAATTATTAGAAATTAGTCTAAAAGGTAATGACTTTGAATTCAATGCAGTGTTCTATCACCAAATTAATGATTGTGCAATGGGTAAAAGATTCAGTCCAAATTTTGCCACTATCTATGTAGCTCATTGGGAAGAGCAGGCTTTAAGAAAATTAGAAAAACAGCCTCTCTTATACCTCAGATATTTAGATGACATTTTTATACTTTATAACCATTCCAAGGAAGATTTCGGAGTATTTTTCGAAACTTTGAATAACCGTGACCCAAATATCAAACTCGAAGTAGTTATTCATGACTCTTCTGTGGACTTTTTGGACCTAACAGCTTTTAAGGGACCTGGTTTCCAGAACACTGGATATTTAGACTACAAGGTCTTTTTACAACTGATACCCATGAACTCCTACATGCCAAATCTTTTCACCCGACCCACATATTTAAGGGCATAGTCGAATCTCAAATCATTCGATTCCATAGAAATTCGAGCGATATACGGTATTTTCACCACTCATGTGCGATCCTGTTTCGGGCCTTGAAACCTAGAGGCTATTCCGCCCGGTTCTTACGGCATATTAAATCGGAAACACTTCGCCAAATCACAAACTGCCAGATAAATGACGTTCGTGAGTCAGAACCTGTAAGGATAAAACATAAACGCCCTAATCATGGCAATGGTAAATCCTCCAAACGTCTAATATTTCAGTGTAAACTGGACAAATTAATTGCTACACAATCCACTTTCAAAAGCGAACAAACCAAAAATGAATACAAGCTTAAGGATAAACTAAACTGTGACACGGAGAATGTAATTTATTTAATTACGTGCCGAAAATGCCTGAAACAGTATGTGGGCGAATCTAAGAATGAACTTCGATATCGTGTCAACAGACATATATCAGACATCAGATTAGACAATGAAGGCCCGGTCAATGAGCATTTTAATCTACCGGAACATTCATTTCAGCACCATTTTCAATTTATGCCAATAGAAAGAATTCCTACATTTCCAACACAGGACGAAACTGACAATCACCGCGCACTTCGTGAATCCTTTTGGATCAAAACACTTCAAACCCGGCAACCCTTTGGTATGAACATAGACCCAGGTAAAGTTGCTAACAAGGAGTTTATTCCCTTTGTTCTCCAATATAGCCGTAGGAATGTTAGAGCGGCCCGTATACTGAAGGAGGAATACGAAACACTCCAAACAAAACTCCGCTTGCCATTTAAGCTGAGATCTATCATAGCGTACTCCAAAAATCGGAGCTTACGCGATTTATTGGTAAGGAGTAAACTTCATCCCATATCGTGATCATTATCACGTGAAATTCTATATGGCATAATCTAATATATAGCGCCCCTATTTGAACTCTATACGAAACTTGTCTCTAGGAACATTTTTAAGATAAGAGATTTATAAATCTCTGTGCCCGTGCCTTCCACTTTTGAAAAATGTATACAACACCAGTACAGCATACACGTACAGCATCATCATACGTACATGTATACCACACCAGTACAGCATACAAGTACAGCATCATCATACATGTATACCACACCAGTACAGCATACAAGTACAGCATCATCATACATACATGTATACCACACCAGTACACCATACAAATACAGCATCATCATACATACATGTATACCACATTGGTACAGCATACAAGTACAGCATCATCATACATACATGTATACCACACCAGTACAGCATACAAGTACAGCATCATCATACATACATGTATACCACACCAGTACACCATACAAATACAGCATCATCATACATACATGTATACCACATTGGTACAGCATACAAGTACAGCATCATCATACATACATGTATACCACACTAATACAGCATACAAGTACAGCATCATCACACATACATGTATACCACACCAGTACAGCATACACGTACACCATCATCATACATACATGTATACCACACTAGTACAGCATACAAGCACAGCATCATCATACATACATGTATACCAGACCAGTACAGCATACAAGTACAGCTTCAGCCCACATACATGTATACCACACCAGTACAGCATACAAGTACAGCATCATCATACATACATGTATACCACACCAGTACAGCATACAAGTACAGCATCATCATACATACATGTATACCACACCAGTACAGCATACAAGTACAGCATCATCATACCTACATGTATACCACACTAGTACAGCATACAAGTACAGCATCATCATACATACATGTATACCAGACCAGTACAGCATACAAGTACAGCTTCAGCCCACATACATGTATACCACACTAGTACAGCATACAAGTACAGCATCATCATACACACATGTATACCAGACCAGTACAGCATACAAGTACAGCTTCAGTCCACATACATGTATACCACGCTAGTACAGCATACAAGTACAGCATCATCATACATACATGTATACCAGACCAGTACAGCATACAAGTACAGCTTCAGCCCACATACATGTATACCACACTAGTACAGCATACAAGTACAGTACTGACTTCATGTATACCACACTAGTACAGCATACAAGTACAGTACTGACTTCCGGTAAGATGGCGGATAGAGTCGGTTGACTTTAACTTCGCTCCGTCAGATGCGAGATAATATGTGCAGAATTGGACATTGGATACTTAAACAGATATAAGTAACATTGGAACAACCCAGGAATTATACCGTGTAGGTCTGAGACGGAACTTTCAAGCGTGAGCTATACTCAAACTACGATTTGTGAGTCGGGATCAGAGTTCTTTGTCTCTCTTCGGAGCGGGAATGGTCGCCATTTAAACCCGAGCGTTGCACCAGAGACCCCCTCAATTCTTCAGTTTGTGTGGTATGTATACACGGTCAGGACTGAAAACCGGCAAGGATTGTGACACGTCATATACTCCTGAACAGTCTCATAAAATAATGTCTAGCGTTAGTAAAACGTCGGGGGAAGATATAGCTAAACTTGTGAATGACGCTGTTGCGAGTGCCTTGTGAAACAAATTCAAACAAAAGATCATGTAATTTAGGATTTGAAATCACAACTTCAATCCTTCATGGATAATGAATCGAAAATCACAAATGATATTAAACATGAAGTGGATGACCTGAGAAACGAGCTAAAGTTAGCTCGACTGGAGAATGCCGCCTTATATTACAACACATATAAGGGTAGTGGGAAGAGGTGCCGACATACTGACTGCGTCACATGACAAGTACAGTACTTGTCATGTCACTTGTCAAGTAACAGATGTCAGGACGTCTCCCCCTTCACGCCCAATATATTTTTGCTTTCTCAATCCTTCCGGCCGGACTCTTTTCTAAAATATGTATCTCGGTAAACTTTCATATTCTCTAAACTAAAATGGGGAGTCTTAATCCTGGCCGAGCCGGAGAAAATATTCACCACAGGTCCGGGAGAGGTACCCAGGGGTTTTCGGCTTTTGTTTGCTATATTCTAACTAAAAGAACTCAATCAACAACCAGTTTTTAAAACACAATAACAAAGAATTTATTCACAATTCCCTAGACAATACATTGAGGCTAGGCTCACCTTGTGTGAACCCTGCCTTAGCAATAAACGGCTCGTGGCCAACTAATCTAAATACAATAATCATACAGTTCCGGTATTGTCTCCTTCAACTAAGAACCATCTCAATTTTTAAGCATCGGCACTAGCCAAGACCTATTCTATTGGCATGGAGCTACCCAAATCCAAAAGCAAATTCCACGTTCCCTAACATAACTGTCTAAGATATTAACTTAATTAAGATAAGAAATTACTTACATATCCCATCCAACATCAGTCTTTTTCCAAACGTGTGGATCTGTTAACAACCAGCAACCTTTTTCGTAATATCCAACATCCAATTTCAGGGCTAAAAACTCCGGGATTTCACACTCAGATTCCAGCACAAACCGTCCGCACTTCTTGAGAATGTGACGAAGTGATTCGTAAAGATCTCAGAGAGCTTGCCCTTTTATACAAGTTTGCCCTCAAGTTGGATCAATACCTAATTTGCATTCCGAGCGAAGAAAAGCTCGAAATGTTACTAAATATAAATCTTTCCGCTGCGTTTCCCCGCTATACTGTCGCCAAATTTTCTCGCTCATCTGAGTTTTTACAAAAGTCCAACTTGTTTTCCAAATAATCAATAACATTTTGCCGTCTCAACCAACCCAAAACATTGATCTTCTGTCAAGAAATATACCTCTTGCCTACAATCCATGAAATTGTTATCTTTGCTAGAGACGTGACCAGAATTATCAAGTCTTTATTTCGTACTGTTTCTCTCTCTTCCCATCACTTGTAAATCACAAATATTCACCGTTTTCTATCCTTTGATATTGATTTTAATCATTCTACCAATTTCTTTCCACTGACTAACACACTTCGACAAGTTAGCGGAGTCAAACTAATGAAACCGATCCTTGCCCACCAAGCAACGCACTCTTAAATACAAATTATGAGCGTTCCCTTTAACAGCAAATACTATCAGATAATACAATTTACACGTTCAAGCCTCTTAACACACCTCTCCTTTAGAGAATTTGACCCTCCTGGGTCAACATGAAGTCTCAGTTAAACCTTTTCAAAGTTTGTCAAAGTTTTTCAAAGTTTGCTAAAGTTTTTCAAAGTTTGTAAAAGTTTTCAAAGTTTGTCTCAAACTCGCTCACAGCTCCCCAAAGTTGTTTCAAGCTGTTCAAAGTTCACCAACGTTGTTTAAAGCTCACCAAAGTTGTTCACAGTTAACCAAAGTTGTTCAAAGTTCACCAAAGTTGTTCACAATCTGTTGGCGCACTCCGTGTTCCAAAGAAAATGTTCATAACACACGCGCACAACACTGTCCTAAAAGTTCCCTTTATGGATGCATGTTTACACAACAAGTGGTTGTAAAACAAAAATGTTTTTTTTTTTTTTTTTTTTTTTTGTTGGTTGGTTTTAGTTTAGTTATCTTTTGTGTAGCCCCCTATCACATGATCTACCTCGCCTCGTTAACCGACATGTCCCCATGTCGGACTTCAATTTAATTTAACTACCAAAAATTTTAAGAGAGGCATTCACCTGGCAGTACCTTCTGTACTCTAACCAGGGATTAGGTTAGATCGATCTCCTGTTATAGATGAAGGAGGACAGTAGGGCTATATGATAACTATTTCTCAATTTCAAAATAGTAAATGGAAAAGGTATACAACCATTGTTTTGATTATCTGTAAACATAATTCCATGAGTTATTTATATGTGATTCTGGAACCACTAGTAAAAGTTCATTGTTATAACACTGTTGTCGTTGGTGTTGGCGTTGAAGACTTGGCACACGTTGTTGTTCTCCTGAATGGTTCCGGTCAAGGTCACATCTTAATGACCCTTTTTTTACGTTTCTGTTGTTATTAGTCCACATTGATTTGAAACATTCAGCTGATCTTCAATTCTGGAGGTGGATGATGACGATTATGACGAACAACTCAAAGTTCAAATAAGTAACGTAATAGAACCACTTGTGGTAATTTATTACCAATACCACTATATTTATAGACATAGAAGGAATGATAGACTCTAATAGTCTTAAAAAGTAGTTCTCAATTCGTGTAACTAGTTGTAAAATAATTACTATTCCGTTTGTTCTATATTATAATATACAAGTTACATAAGTAATCTTGACTTCATGCAGATGTGTATATCTCACATACTATTCTAAGTTTCTATTAATATTTATTATATACTCTTAAAAATACAAAATCGCTCTCCATGCTAGTTGTAATACAGGGCTGAGGGAAAGTGTATTCACATGGGAACGCCCTGTGTGTATACTTCCGTCCCCTGGGTCACCTTCAGAAAGCAAGGAACGGTTAACCTCCTTTTCATTCAATTAATATGCGACCATAATGCATAACAGTTGAATGCTGTAGCTTGTTAATTTACATAACCATTCAATTAACTCGATTTTTTTTTCTCTGATTTGAATTTTTAGTAGAAACTGCCAGAAAATGGCCGGAAGTGAAAAATTGCGCAGCTTGGTTTATGACCGTTACTGAATTGAAAAACAATAATGAGCCAAATCTCTTATAGGAAAAATACGAATTTCCATATTCGTTGATAATTTGACAAGTATATTGCATATGCAAGTAACATTTAAGACTCGTTGGGGTACCACTCGAAGGGCACTGTTTGCACCATTTTCCTGCAACATAAACAACATGTTTAATATGCAACAAACACAGGCGATCCTCCGTGTTGAACTGTCTTGTTCAACTCAACTTTCTCCAGTATACCAATATATGCAGGCACAATGCGATAATCAGTGCCATGCAACTGCGAGAAAAGCAATCGAGTATTGAAATTTCAGGTCTTTCCACAAAATTTCGAAATTCCAAAGAACTGAATTGGATGTTTTTGGCCGAGTAATCAATGGAAGATTTGCACAATATGACCAGATGACAAACTGGAAGCACTAGCTTCATCAGTCAAATAGTTAACTGGTCAAAATTTTACAAACAAGCGGTAAAAATGTTGGCGCGAGGGACAGAGAAAAAGGTTCAACTGGAAACCGTTATTCATCAATTCACTCTCAGACCATATACATGTTCTATGTATGGGTTTCGTACATACAAAGGAAGTATCACGCCGGTATGTATTCCAAAACGAAATAATCATCACAATTGAACATATATGTAAGAGAGAATTATATCCTTGAACACATTCGCTATCTGCAGAATATATACAGAAGCCCATGCTTATACCCTCATAAATTACTGCTCATGGTATATATATACTTGTGCCTCTGGCAGATTCAAACTTTTTAAAGGCTATGCTAATTTTGTCAAATCCACTCAATGATTCGAAATACTTAAGATTTCGGCAAAGTTCAACATGGTCTAAGTCATCCAATCCACATGAAACACCAGGGAAAGGGCATATTACATGCTTATACCCGGTATATTCAAGTTTGGCCTATCATATTTAAAAGCCAATGCTGCACAGAGCCTCGTCAAATATATTTTCCTAATTATGAACTATAGTTCAGTCACAAAATCCAATCAGAGACTGAAAAACAGTTTACAGTCGCCAAGCATCTGGAGGATATTTTTCACCGAAAGTTGAAGTTTTTACCCGTTGCTCTGTATTTGATCTCTAATATTTCGTTGCGTCGATAATTTCAATGACGTAGACTCTGGAGTTCAAAGGCCCTTAAACAGCATAATCAGGTCACTGGCACACAACTTTAGTCCAATCATCTGCGTACGACGATCGAATGGACTAGGTTTTCCAGAACTACATGTACCGATGCAGTTCTGCGAAAGAGTCTATTAGAGATCATTTACCATTCAAAACTATCCCTCTGGCCAAATCTATGCCTCTCATCTTCTCCATCGAGAATCTGAAACTCTCAAATTATTATCAACATATTCAATTACTCAATATTAAACACAACATTTTCATTTCGTAGTACTATTTCATCTTTTTAATAAGCCATAAATTCTCTGTGTTTTTTTTTAAATCGAATAGTGATATATCAAGAGGAAAAAGTAACTTTCTGAACTTTCCACTTAGATCACCTCTCAAAATAGATTGGTATTACAAATAACAGTCATATGTGATTGATTTGCTCTCGTCACCAAAACAACAGAGACTTTTTTTTCTACAGTTATGCACAACAACATTCAACTGATTGTTCAAACGCATGAAACAATCGAATATACCATATAGCAGTCGCATCCGTACTTACTTGACCACGGAGATCTCTCAGCCTGGTATCAGTCACAGCTTATATATAAAGATGGCTTTATAATAAAGCGAGAACTATTACTGGTTTCCGCGCAGCAGGAAAACATCGGATGGAAATTCAGTTTCTCTTGCATCTCAAAGTTATCTCATCTAGATATTTAATTCGATAAACTTCTTTTCCTAATATCTTAATAGTCGCATGGCATATTTCCTTAATGTTACTCATTTCAGGTAGATTCAGTCAGTTATATCCATAGGAGTATATATCAAATGCAATTATCGCTCTTACAAGCTTCGCATATTTCCCGGAATCTGAATTTTTTTAAAAGATGTCCATCACTTTATACTGGTGAGATTTCTTTGTCGTTTGGAAAACTCCAATAACGACCTAAACAAAACGTGTATACCATACGCTGTTTTGTTTTATGTGAACTGACAAACCATAGTCAAGTACACACACTTCCTTAACTATTTTGGCAAAATGAATATTCCCATAGAAAAATCTCAAATCCTCTGCAGAAAAATTTGGGAATCAATCCATCGGCATTTCAACCATTAGCCCTAGTTCATTGTAACAAACAGTTAAACTGGACCTTCAATGTTTTCAGGGAGTCTCGTCTTTTACCTGCAAAACACAAGCAGAATTAGGCTATACTTACCCTAGCCTTTCCTGGGCTGATTTTCCTACAAATCGAATAATCATTAGGGGGCGCATTTCATCATCAAATAACACATAATCATCATATATCTTCATAATTTCATCATTATTTCATCATCATTTTCCTTTGGTCTCTGCATAACCTGTAAATCTCACCATCATTACTTAACGTATATTCATCATTCTCCAAGAAAATGTCAAAATTACTGAATTCTCAATATCATCATCTCTTCAATTTGAATTTTAAAATGACTGTTCTCGAAACAACACCGTCGTGAAGTACAGAACAATGTCAGGTATCTTGGATGTAAATGTCGTCACACTCCATCCTCAACGCTAGCCCCAAATATTTCAACTCTTAATTTTTATCATCAAACATCATATATCTCATAAACATCAACATCCATGGCCATAATCTTCAAATACTTCAATTCCTTATTTTCAAATATTTCCATTACTCAATTCATATTTCACAAACTCGATATCTCTATATTATTATAACTTCATCATAACAGCTTGGGGGAGCGACCCTCCAGCGTACGGTCAAGATTCACCTAATTAACCCTAGTCATAGATTAATCAGGGAATAGACCTGTAAATCATGTGGTCATTTACCCGCAGATGTCCACGTCATAATACCACATAATTAATCGTATACCTTCTAAACCACCTTCTAAAGAACATCTTTTTCCAGGTTGCGTTTATCACGCACAATTCCACAAAATATATCATTTATTATCCACATCAAATTTCATCGTATATTTAGTAGTAACTATGTTTTATCTCAGACACTATTCAATGATTCCGGGATTAATACAACTTTGGATTTGTTTCATTTCACCCAAAGGTAAGGGAATCACGTAAACATGTTAAACAACAGTTTATCACCTGTCAACATGGGAGGAAAACAAATCAAGTCGTTTTGCCTTAGTATACTCTACTTTACTGACAAGTAACGACTCTCCTTCAATAAATCTATTGAGAGGACAACATTATGATTCATGCAATGATATCTCCTTGAATTCTCCTGTCATTGTCTTAATGTTTCCTGAGACCTGTATCTTTATAACAATTTGAAGTCAGTGAAACTCCCAATATTTAACATAAATACTTCTCAGTTGGTTTCTATATATGTTTCACTAAGTTCCATCCACTTAACAACTACTATATTTAACATTTTAGGTACATCCCCTCATTCTACTTTACATACATCTACATTGTGTAACTGATTGTTCCTGTGGACAATAAGAGTGCAAATGTACGCACTTTGTTTTTCCGAATTTTCCTGACTTTGTCTCCGTCCACCGCCGTGTAGATTTCACTAAGCGGAAACTAGGTTTTATGCTGTTGAAGTTTTGAGCATAGATCAACTATTTCCAAAACACGCTAACCTTTTCAGTAATTAGCATAAATCACCAAGTAAATTGGCACAATCAAGTTATGTAAATCACTGTTAGAAGTGCTTACAAAACATAAAAACATAGGTGCACTGGCGAAGTTAGGCATATACCCATCTTCAATCAACGATCTCGTTTCCACATTAAAATTCTGGCTTAGACTCAATCTTCAAACCTAGGCGGGATTTTTTTCGTTCACTCAAAATCCGACATTTTAGAAGTTAAGCGAAACCTAACCTCTGCATTTGATCAATATTTCTGCAGGATGGCTACAACATCTGATTTGAATTCCACTAAATAACGTACATTTGACAAAATAAAAGTCTCGAATAGAGTTCTCTCTCTCTACCTACAAATATCTGCAGAATACATCTACGTTTCATCAATTCAAATATGCAATGTATCCCCATAGTTTTTTTTTAAATGCCCACCATTTATGCGACTACATATCTATATGTTTTAAATATGAGGGACACAGTTACAAGACACAAGATATATACATTTACTATATTATTTTGCCATGACTATGGAACATAACCACAATTGTTAAGTTTATTATGTCTTATAACGTTTCCATTTTTTTCTGTGCATTGTCCTTCATGGATGTAACGTACAATAAAATGGAAATTGAACGTTATTCAAAGTTATTAGCACCAGAGCTTTTCTTTAATATTTATCCTATCTTATGAAACTAGACATTAAAGTCGGCTTTATATCAAAGGGGCATGATTCGAATTGAATGTTTTATTCTCTTTGCTGTTCTTAAATCAGAAGGCTTGGAAGCAAACACATCTCAACAAAGCTCCCTTGTCATTACACAAAGTCATTCCGCACTCACAGTTAACTCGGTTAAGTCAAATTGATCTGAAATCAGACGTTTCTCTTCAGGACTTGTTATAATAAACGCTCGATCAATACCATTGAGTCCTCATCTAACTGGATAATCTTACAGTGTCACAAAATATAGCCTATAGCTTCCGAACAGCCGTGTTAGCATACATAATTCGATGCCTATCGATTGGGTTAATAACCTGATACAGTATACCAGATAATGTTATTGCCAGAGCTTTTGATTCGATGAAGCCTAATATATCCAATGTTGAAATACCTTGAATGATGCCTGTCAGATTTGGAGGTAATCCCTTTGTGAGCAAATATTCTATTAACTGCCCGACAAATGAGGCGGAGCCGAGTTGTCAGAATCTATATAGCATCAGCATGCGGGGTTAGTTTATTCATTTTACAATCCATATAACTGTTCCATCTTCCCACAAGAAATCATTGCCTAGCACATCGAGCTAATCGATAACCTGTAGATGGACATCAGTGGATTCCTAGCCTAGCTTAACCCTGAAAGCAACACTACGTTTTAACATAACTGCCCAGATTATTGCCGTTACGCAGTAACATTTGTGCAGAGATATAGCAGAAATTACAGCGTGTGTGTCCAACAAATCCAAAACTCGTAAATGATATAAGCCATTACCGGAATTACATTATCAGAAAAGATAAAACCGTGATCAGACTTGCCACAAGCCATTCTGTTCAAAAATGCATATGATTTAGAATTCATAAACTGTCGATACGCCCACTTCGGGAATGTATTTATATATTGCCCTAACATTGCCATTGTTGTATGTTAATTTCTTCTTTTGTCCGCTTGTCCAATAACGGGTTTCTCTACAACTAGCGGCGTTTACCAGTTTAAGGTTGATTTACCCAATTACGCCGCTGTGTGCCCGTGTTTTGATAATTATAATCCCGATCAGGCAATTTCCTATTTTGATAGCCTGTATTTCGGTGGTCTCCATTCTGGAAATTTCCCGGCCTAAAACATTGACGAGAATAATGCCCCCTCCGTTGACAATTCCAGCATATTATGTCCTGTAATTTATCTTGTGGTTTGATTATTTTCCTACATTGAGTTGCGTAATGCCCAACCGCAGAACATTTATTACCGCGAATTAATCCTGGTGTATAGCCATAGCTAGGAGGATACGTCTGAGGCGGATTATTCTAATAATTTCCCCTATTACCATTATTAAAATCCTTTTCCATCTGGTGGTAGCAATGTATACCAAATTTATGCCGCATCTTTCAACAATAACCGAAAACGACTAACTTTGTTTACGTCATTTATATCATGCAAGTCGACAAATGTCTGAAAACGATTTAGCCAAATCCTAGCATCTTCACTCGAACTACCGGCAAATTTCTCTGGTCTGGTAGAATTAATTAAGGCCATATCTATTTCATTTATTTCCTCTTCTTCCTCTAATTCATCTAATTCTTCGCCTTCCGACAGTTCGCCGTTTTCCCCGTTTTCATCATTGCCTTCGTCGTCATTTTGCTCTGGTTCGTCTTCAGCTTGCTGGTGCATAGGTTGAACAATCGGGGGGGCGAAATTGTATACGATAAGGCCTAGCAGCTTGTTTCCCAGATCTTAAGATCATGAACCTGGACAAGCTAGTATACAACACTAATTTAACTAAAAGAAGTTGATGTAGATGTACCATTTATAAATAACCTATACCAAAAATAAAACTCATCAACGGGATTTGAAAGTCCGTGGAGTCTCCTATAGACATAATATCCCAGTAATAGAACTACTACAGCTAACAGACATAAAATAAAACAAATCAACCGCAATAACATTCTAGCAAACCGGTTGTCAAATAGAGTTCCTCATATAGCAAACAAAATATACCCCTTGCCCGGGTTCTCCACCATGTCAGGACGTCTCCCCCTTCACGCCCAATATATTTTTGCTTTTTCAATCCTACCGGCCGGACTCTTTTCTAAAATATGTATCTCGGTAAACTTTCATATTCTCTAAACTAAAATGGGGAGTCTTAATCCTGGCCGAGCCGGAGGAAATATTCACCACAGGTCCGGGAAAGGTACCCAGGGGTTTTCGGCTTTTGTTTGCTATATTCTAACTAAAAGAACTCAATCAACAACCAGTTTTTAAAACACAATAACAAAGAATTTATTCACAATTCCCTAGACAATACATTGAGGCTAGGCTCACCTTGTGTGAACCCTGCCTTAGCAATAAACGGCTCGTGGCCAACTAATCTAAATACAATAATCATACAGTTCCGGTATTGTCTCCTTCAACTAAGAACCATCTCAATTTTTAAGCATCGGCACTAGCCTAGACCTATTCTATTGGCATGGAGCTACCCAATTCCAAAAGCAAATTCCACGTTCCCTAACATAACTGTCTAAGATATTAACTTAATTAAGATAAGAAATTACTTACATATCCCATCCAACATCAGTCTTTTTCCAAACGTGTGGATCTGTTAACAACCAGCAACCTTTTTCGTAATATCCAACATCCAATTTCAGGGCTAAAAACTCCGGGATTTCACACTCAGATTCCAGCACAAACCGTCCGCACTTCTTGAGAATGTGACGAAGTGATTCGTAAAGATCTCAGAGAGCTTGCCCTTTTATACAAGTTTGCCCTCAAGTTGGATCAATACCTAATTTGCATTCCGTGCGAAGAAAAGCTCGAAATGTTACTAAATATAAATCTTTCCGCTGCGTTTCCCCGCTATACTGTCGCCAAATTTTCTCGCTCATCTGAGCTTTTACAAAAGTCCAACTTGTTTTCCAAATAATCAATAACATTTTGCCGTCTCAACCAACCCAAAACATTGATCTTCTGTCAAGAAATATACCTCTTGCCTACAATCCATGAAATTGTTATCTTTGCTAGAGACGTGACCAGAATTATCAAGTCTTTATTTCGTACTGTTTCTCTCTCTTCCCATCACTTGTAAATCACAAATATTCACCGTTTTCTATCCTTTGATATTGATTTTAATCATTCTACCAATTTCTTTCCACTGACTAACACACTTCGACAAGTTAGCGGAGTCAAACTAATGAAACCGATCCTTGCCCACCAAGCAACGCACTCTTAAATGCAAATTATGAGCGTTCCCTTTAACAGCAAATACTATCAGATAATACAATTTACACGTTCAAGCCTCTTAACACAGACATGAACAATATTCACGGAGGGATTCCCTCAGACTTTCAAGCCTGCCCATTGCCGAGAGTATGTCAGTAGATGAAGCGGTTCTTCAGCTTGCCAAAGGTTTAAATATTGACTTGAATCCTGAGGAAATATCAATCAGGTTTATTGTACGACTTTGGTATACAAAGTATGACAAATGGCAATAACACACATGTATTAAAAAAACAGGATTAAAACAATGGGTTAAAATTACGCTGTTGGATTATATATACAGTATTTATCACAAGGACGTATCCAACTGGGCGAATCAGAGGTCGAAGTTTACACCTGTCCGGGTTGTTGAGAGACAGGCAGAGAAATTAAGTACCTGTTTCCAGTGACATGGACTCAATCAATGCGTCATTAATCCATGGGCATGTAGCCCTGTCAGTAATTTCAATTTTTAACAATTGCATACCCAGAATTCTGAATTCTAGTGTAATACTTCATCTATTGTGAATATTTTGGCCCCAGGCAAAGATAAGCTTGGTGGTTCTATTTGCCATGGGTCAAACGCTAGGTCTCATTTTTCCGAAGGTCCCCAAACTAGCCATCCGAGACAGATCTTGGTGACATTTGCTACATGTAACGCTAGAAAGAAGTTATTTTCTGCCCGTAAGCTACTCAGAGGAAACTCTGCTACTGCCAACATATATTTAAATGAAGATCTGACAAAAGTCAGATATAACATGTTGAGATTTTTGCTCAGGAAGAAGAAAGAGGGTCTGATCCACAGTGTCTGGACGTATGACGCGAACCAGTTTTACCTTGTACTATGCATGGATCCTTGTAAATTCAAATTGTCCAGCTAATCTGTCGTTTGTGTTGTGTCACCTCTTCGTCCAAACTGGTACATGTGATGTCCATTTCCTGACCTGTTTTTGTTTACTCGCTCGTCCAAATTGTTACCTGTGATGTCGACTTCATGGCTTGTCCACTCCTGAAATGAACAACTTGGTGAATCCGAATGTGAAAGAAAACGACCTGCATGCCCTTGTAAATTTCTCTGGTAAACACGCGCCAATATTGACATCGATTTTCATCGGTTTTGTGTTATGTCACCTACATGTGATGTCCATTTCCTGTCCTGTCGATTTCATGGCTTGTCCACTCCTCACATGAACAACTTGGTGAATTCGAACGTGAAAGAAAACGACCTGCATGCCCTTGTTAATTTCTCTGGTAAATAGTCGCGCCAATATTGACATCGATTTTCATAGACCCTGCATATGAATTTCCAAACAACATTAGTTTCCAATAACTTCACAATCAGTTAACCGAAATTATTCACTGAGTGACTGCCATAAAACACAGTTTGTACTTGTTATAACCAGATCATTTCGACTTTTAACAACCAGGATAAGTACAGTGTGGGACACTGATCAGCCGATTTTGTCTATGACAGCTTAATAGGGAATTAATTGCACTGTTACATCTTCAAATATTCACTCTTTTGTGTGCGATCACAAACGAGTGTAAGAATATTTCTCCATGTGATGGCGTGTTTGTATCCCCATGTATATATGTGTATTTTCTACTTGTTTCTATGTATGTTTCCGCATGTGAATGTGTAATATACGATCCGTCGGAGTCACCCCGTATCGCTTTCAAATGTATTCAGTGTATATATAGTGTACATAATTGTTTAAATACTCCTATGCATACTCCATAGTAATTTTCCGAATTTGAGTGTGTGTATGTAATAGTTATCGCCTGAGACAGAGGGGTTCATGCTGAATGAACACTCACACCAGTCCGATTTGAATACCGAGGTCGCGAAGCGACCGAGGTATTTAAATCGGACTGGTGTGAGTGTTCATTCTGCATGTACCCCGATGTCGAAGGCGATAAATAACTTACACAATGACCGTATTGTGTAACACATCATGGTTGTTTCAGGACAAACAAATTTGCATACGAAACGTAACTTCCATAACCCGTTTGACTGGTCCGTAACTCACACGTTATCGTTACAAAGATTTGTAACAAAAAGATATATGTAATTGATATATATACGTATCACAATCTATATTACGTGAAACGCATATGAAGCAAAATATGCAGACATACAAATTACATATCCCTATGTCCATACGCATGATCTCATACTAGGCCTATAATTAAGGGAATGTCTGACAGAAATGCACGTTTACCGGTACACATTTGACTTGTACCCACACATATACGTACGACAGAAAATTGATGCGTTACGGCATACAGACGCGTCATATTTTTACTGCTTAGTCTGCAATCAACGCTTAGCAGGCGACAACCAAAGATTAGACCTATATTTGACGCAGTCGCCGTTTTAATGTATGTATATCAGAAGGCATATGGTGTTACGCTCACAAAAAGAAATTGTGACTGGATTCAGTGAAACTACAGCAAGAATGCACGACCGCGACGACGCTGTTGTCACTCGACAAGAAGGTATGTGACTGGCAGCAAAATAAACCAAAGTGTGAAATTTACATGGCGTATTTCCATGCAGATCCTTTTACGATACATGTAGCTTGTCACTCCAATAATGGAAAGTAATTCTGTATTTGACTGACATTCATCAAAGCTGACTTGTGATTTTGTGGTGCTCAAATTGCCATCTTCGCATATCCAAGTTGAACATTACGCGTGACGGAACGCTAGTGTAGCATTTAACTTGAAATGCGAAGATGAATTGAGCTTGTGTTTCTCGAAATTTCACTTGAAAGCTCGATATCAAAGGCTTTTGTATCATTTTCATATGAGTTATCTCCCGTCGCACACTTCAACGGATATTGTTCGTTCTTTCAATGATTAATCTTAAAATGTTTGATAAATCACTTGAACACCGGGTACGGGTTAATAAATTACTTTAACACTCACCCACTTATTTCTACATGAACACCTGCTAATTCCTGAAGGCGATCAGGCGATTCACGCAGACGAATGCCCATGCCAGACAAAGAAGTCAGTGTGTCTCTTGAAACTAGGGAGGTGTTCATGTCAAATATCACCCCGGATTTGATCGGCATGAACACCCGGTTCTTGCTACTTGAACACCGGGGCACAAGTGAAACCCATTGTGCGCCGAGTCATTACGACAAAAGAAAACCCCCGGTTACACAATAGACTCAGTGTGTAACGTTACTTACCGTGCGGCAATCGGATTATTCGGTCGTGTCTCCTATAGGTCTTGCGTTTTTTGTTATAGATTCAATCTATTTACGTTTCCTATGCTTTTATATAACACTACACGATTCTGCGTAAGTTTGCTGCTAAAATCCATTTTCTTGAGAAATGTTGAAAACTTTGCTGCCTTGAGTATTTTGCTTATCCTACTTACTCTATCTGGCGATATAGAAACTAATCCTGGGCCACCTGTGACCGGGATGTTGTCTGCTGTCCAATACAATGTCTGTGTTCTTAAAACCAAACTGGATTTAATTCAGGCTAACCTTAATACCTTTGACATAATTGCGTTTACTGAGAGTCACTTAAATCCAATGATTGATAATGCTGCTGTAATATTGACAGGCTTCCGCGAACCTTACCGTTGTGACCGCCAACAAGCCTGGGGATGAGTGTGTGTTTATACATCTAACAACATTGCAGTATCTCGTAGAAAAGAATATGAATGTCAAGAGCTAGAAATGGTATGGATCGAAGTTCATAACAATCCCCAATCTTTAATATGCACAATATACAGACCACCCAATACACCTATTGACAATATCGAATATGTCCTTGATGCCAATCCTGGCAAAAATGTTCTGATTCTCGGAGACTTGAACGAAGATTTATTAACACTTCTCTGCATTCCCTTAAAGATTTAATCACTAGTTTTGGTTTCAATCAACTCATAACGGAAGCTACTCGACCAGTCTCCAATTCTCTGTTAGATCCCATTCTTTGTAATAAATATCAATTCATTATTAACAGTGGGGTATTGGCACCTATATGTAGTGATCATGCTCCGACGTTTGTAAATCTTAAGTCGCGTATCCCCAGAAAAAAAAGTTATCAGCGCGTAATATGGGACTATGATAACGCAGACTGGTCCAAATTCAATGATTTACTTTCTAATTCGGATTGAACAATACCTATTCATGATATTGATAGAGCTTGTGAAAATCTTACCGTAAATATTAAAAATGCATCCAGTCAAAGTATACCACACAAAAAGGTTACAATAAAGCCTAGCGATCATCCCTGGATAACAAACAAAATTAAACAAGAAATGAACATTAGAGACAAATTATATAGGAAGAGTAGCACAACCATGATCGACAGTGATGCTATACTGTTTAAAAGACAACGAAATTTTTGTAATCTATTAGTTCGTTCTGCTAAGGAAAAGTTCAGACAGAAAATTGCGGATAGAATTCATACTGGTCGAGTAGGTTCAAAATATTGGTGGAAATTGGGCAAATCCCGCTTGAGAGATAGTAACTCGACATTTAACGAGATTCCACCGTTAAAGCATACTGACGGTACGTTTGCCTATGAGAATAAGGAAAAGGCTGATATACTGAACACATTCTTTACTAATATAACAAAAATAGATGACTCGCATTCACAGCTACCTCCTTCGTCTTGTAACAACAATTGCCTGAATGTTATCCAGGTTTCTGTTGCAGAAGTGATGGCTATACTTAGTGACCTCGATGTTACAAAAGCTGTAGGCCCAGATTCAATTAGCCCAGAATGTCTTTATATGGGAAGAAATATTTTAGCTCCTGTATTTACTGACTTCTTTAATTTCTCACTGGCCATTGGCTCATTTCTCACTCAGTGAAAGTTAGCCCATGTGACACCAATATATAAGAAAGGCGACAGCAGCGTTTGTTCTAACTATCGGCCCATATCTCTCTTGAGTTGTGTTAGCAAAGTAATGGAACGAGTTGTAGCCAAGCACATATTTGATTTTGTTAAGTACGAAATAAATCAAAAGCAGTCAGATTTTCTACCATCTCATTCTACTGTTACACAGCTGCTCCAAATATATACTGATATCGTCTCTGCGATCGATCAACAGAAAGATGTTCAATTCTTCTTCTTCGACATTTCTAAAGCATTTGACCGGGTTTGGCATCGAGGACTTATTCATAAGCTGAAGCAGTTTGGCATTTCTGGTACTGTGATTCACTGGATAGAAAGCTATTTAGAACACCGAATGCAAAAAGTTACACTCAATGGTACTGAATCAGACACCCTCCGGATTCATGCTGGCGTACCACAGGGCTCTGTATTGGGGCCTCTGTTATTTCTGTTATTTATTAATGATCTCCCTGATGGCATCTTGAGTAATATACGTTAATTTGCAGATGATACGTGTCTATATATTATCTCTGAACAATTAAGTGGAACAACACGTGTTATCAATCATGATCTAGATTTGATAAAACAATGGTCTGAGATTTGGTTGGTTGATTTCAACACTACAAAGACAATATCCCTTTTGATATCAAGGCGATTACAACCTTCTATTATTAACATAATGTTTGATAATAATGTAATTAACCCATCATCTAGCCATAAACACCTTGGCGTAATCTTCAATAAACGAGGTACCTGGCATGACCACGTTGAAACATTAATTATAAAGGCACAGCGTAAGCTGTCTATTCTTAGAGGACTTAAATATACTTGATACTTGATCGGAAAAGTCTCGACATCATGTACAAGAGCTTTGTTAGACCCAGTTTGGAGTATGCTGATGTTGTTTGGGACAACCTCGACGACGCCCTGGTTAACAGGTTGGAACTTATCCAAAAAGAATCCCTAAGGATAATTACTGGAGTTACACGTAGTTGTTCCTCAGAAACTTTGTATATTGAAGCTGGTTTTGAAAAATTGTCCCAAAGGCGCCAACTACACCGCCTTACTATGTTATACAAAATAGTACATGGGATGGGTCCGTCATATTTGCATAGTTATCTCCCATTACTAACCCACACTCGAAATCCATACAGCATTCGGAATACTAACCAATTCACACCATATCGGTGTAGAACTACGCTATACCATAGTTCATTCTTTCCAGCGACTGTGCGCGATTGGAATACTCTGCCGGACCCTGTAAGAAATTCAGCCACACCCATTGAGTTCAAACGTAATGTTATGCACATGTATCCCACATCCACCCCTCCTCCATGGTATTATGTCGGATCACGTGAAAATAATATAATCCTGTGTCGAATAAGAAATGGTTGCAGTAATCTGAAGCAGGATCTGTTCAATAATCATTTAATAGCAGAACCAAAATGTATTTGTGGGCTGTCAAATGAAACTGCCGAGCATTATTTGTTACATTGTCCCCTCTTTTTTATTCAACGACATTCGTTCCTTGCAAAACTCTCTACAATTATCTTGAATGATTTTAACTCTCCCGCCATTTATGATATTCCCACTCTACTGTTTGGGTTTTACGACAAAACAATTTCCAAAAACATCGATATTCAAAAATGCTTAGGATCATTTATCACAGATACTAAGCGAGTTTAGTGTTCATAATCACATCGCGACCGTTGCATGCAGGCTGCTCACATCGAGCGTACACTCGTCAAATGGTGCTCCCTCATTTCTTTTCTCTTGCTGACATTCATCTGTGTAGAGTTAAAATATTCATAATATTATCACATTTGTTTGTCTCTCAATATTTCTTTTTTTCTTACTACTTACGTCTGTTACGGAAGTAAGCAATTGAACAAGTAATGTACCGACTCTTCTGCATTTTATATTATCAATGTCTTCGTTTAAACAACATATATCATATATTATATCTATAGGGGGACACGCTAACGAGCCTTGGGCTCATTGTGCCTCCATTGTAAACAGTGTTTGCAATAAATCTGTTTAAACCAAGTACAGCACCATCATACATGTATACCACACCAGTACAGCATACAAGTACAACATCAGCCCACATACATGTACATGTATACCACACCAGTACAGCATACAAGTACAGCATCAGCACACATACATGTATACCACACCAGTACAGCATACAAATACAGCATCAGCACACATACATGTATACCACACCAGTACAGCATACAGGTACAGCATCATCATACATACATGTATTCCACACCAGTACAGCATACAAGTACAGCATCAACACACATACATGTATAAGTAGTATATAAAGGGGATTACAGCGCACATTGACCTCATTTCGACCTCATTTCAAGGTCACAGAGGTCAACCAGGGGGGATTCCCCAGTGGGGGTTTCCCATGACGATCACGTGATCAAGGCATGTCTAGACTTGTTCTGGGTTGTACAGTTCTGCCATGCGGAGGATGGGTACTAGTATTTCGCTGACGTCCTAGTAATAAACATAATCTATAGGTGTTGTACCATGTTAATAGGATCAGTCGAGCATCTGTACCACCCTAGGGTCGAGTGTTTATTGTCCCGTGTATCTCCGCAGAAAATCAACAAACAAAATGGCGGCTCCAGGATGGTGTGGGGACGCCCTTTCCACATCACGGCGTCGACCATAGCGCCATCTGCACGCACTGACGCAAGGGAGACAACTCGTGTGGCCCAAGGGTATGGAAATAGCCGTGTTGGAGCTAGGGCAGCCACAAATGGTCCAATGGGGGTCGAGTGAGGTATCAAAGTGAAGCATTCGTGAAGGGGCATCTGACTGGACTAGGGGCTCGTGCGTTGTCACCATTCTGCGCATGCGCGGTGGCCCAAGGGTATGCAAATAGACGTTTTGGAGCTAGGGGAGCTACTAATGTTCCGATGGGGTCGAGTGAGGTATCAAAGTGAAGCATTCGTGAAGGGGCATCTGACTGGACTAGTGGCTCGGGCGTTGTCACCATTCTGCGCATGCGCGGTGGCCCAAGGGTATGGAAATAGACGTTTTGGTTTCTAGGGGAGCCCCTAATGGGCCGATGGAGTTGTATGAGGTATCAAAGTGAAGTATATTTCAAGCATGGGTGGGTGCATGTAAAATGCTTCCTGAAAAAAAAAAATACGGAACACGGACTTTATCCTAAATTACGTGAAAATGCCTATATGGGGTATCGGAGGTATATAGGTCGCCGGACTTAACGGGGCTTGTCTATCAATAGAGTTATCTCCCCCTAGTTCCAGGGTGGGTGTATGTAAAATTTTTCCTGAAAAAATACGGAATACGGACTTTATCTAAAAATCCGGGAAAATGCCTATATGTGGTATGGGGGGTATAGGACCATCCTGGGAAACCTACTTCTCGACATTTGCGGTATAGGTTGTGGGGTCTCGTTTTCTTAGTCTCGTCATTTAGAACATGGTAGGAAGTGTCCTGGCACGAAACGGTGAAATTTTTGAAAAAGTACGATATAGCCCCATATAGTCCCATACTGGGGGTATAGGATCAATGTTTGTCCCCCTGGGAAACCTTCTTCTCGACATTTGCGGTATAGGTTGTGGGGTCGCGTTTTACTCGTCTCGTCATGTAGAACATGATGGGAAGGGTCCCGGAGTTAAGCGGTGACATTTTTGGAAAAAGTCACCGAGGCCTGGGTAAGCCCATAGGCCTATAGTGCATGGCTATGGGGCTACAGACCCATACGGGGTGGACGTTTTGGGGTCTAGGTGAGCCCCTAATGATCCGATGATGTCGTATGAGGTCTTATTGTGAAGCTCTCATGCAGGAGCATCCCACTTGGCTAATGGTTCGTCCGTGATCAATAGTCTGCGCATGCGCAGTCTGGCCGTAGTATAGAAAACAGGCATTTTGGGTGTGTGTGTGGGGGTGTATGTTCAGGATAGAGATGGACCGCCATGGGTTCGAATGGGTCGTGGAAGGTGTTAAAGTGAAGCTTGTGTGGGGTAGAGTCAGATTGGCGTGTTTTTGAATGCAAGTCGCGTCAATCTGCGCATGCGCAGTTGGTTGTACTAAGTAAAGTGGCCATTTTGGGGCAGTGAAGGAAGGTATTTGGGATCGAGATGCGTCCTGGAAGGTGTCATCTTGTAGTTCTCGGGGTGTACATTCCGATTTGAGGGATGTTCCCGTCATCTGTGACGTCATCGGTGACGTCATCGGTACGAGTAGTAGCGAAAGTGGCCATTTTCGGGCAGTACATGAGGGTATTTGGGGTCGAGATGGGCTATTCACGGTTCGAATGCGTCCTGGAAGGTGTCATCTTGTAGTTCTCGGGGTGTACATTCCGATTTAAGGGATGTCCGCGTCATCTGTGACGTCATTGATGACGTCATCGGTACGAGTAGTAGCGAAAGTGGACATTTAGGCGGTGCGTGGGGGTGAGTTTGGGGTAGAGAGGGACCATCCTTGGTCCGAATGCGTCGTGTGAGGTGTCATTTTGTTGTTCTCGGGGTGTACATTCCGAGTTGAGGCATGTCCGAAGCATCTGTGACGTCATTGTTGACGTCATCAGTAGGAGTAGTAGCGAAAGTGGACTTTTTGGGGCAGTGAAGGAAGGTATTCGGAGTAGAGAGGAACCATCCTTGGTCCGAATGCGTCCTGGGAGGTGTCATGTTGTAGCTCTCGGGGTGTACATTCCGAGTTAATAATAATAATAATAATAATAAACTTTATTTATAGAGGGTTTACAATCCAAAGATAACCTGGTTAGCCGAGGCTAATCTACCCCAGGGCCCTCTGTATGTGCAGAGGTATAACAGTGCATATGTACAAAAGTGATAAAATACAGATAAGAATAGGTAGTTCGGTAGATAATAACGATATATAAAAATAAACATATATATATATAAGATCCAGGGGGATTACATCTAAAACCACACCAGACTAGAAGTGGGTAAAATATCTTTTGATGTATTTTTTTTTAAAAGTATTTACAGTTGGGGATCTGCGGATATTTCCAACAAGTTGATTAAAAACTATTGCACCATTGTGCCTTAGAGCTCTTGACGTAGCAGTTAATCTTGCCCTAGGTACATACAGTGAATCTTTTTGACTACTAAGCCGTGTCCGTCTTGTTGAAACATCTTTAACTTTTTTACACAGGGGTCAAATTGTTCAGTGCCTTGAACACAAGGCCTGCAGTTCTATATCTGACTCTCTCCTGTATTCTCATTACCCGGCAAGTATTGAAGAGTGGTGCAGATGGCGTTCTTCTTGGTGCATCCATTATCAGCCTGAGGGCCAGTTTCTGTAGTAGAAGGATGCGGCCAGCATGACATGAATTTCCCCATATTGTACTACAGTAATCCAGTTGAGGGATATCCACAGCATCTGTGACGTCATTGGTGACGTCATCAGTACGAGTAGTAGCGAAAGTGGGCATTTTTTAGCAGTGAAGGATGTTATTTGGTGTAGAGATGGACCATCCGCGGTGCGAATGCGTCGTGTGAAGTGTCATCTTGTAGCAACGCCCACCAAAGTCATTCTTAATGCTTCAACGCCCTGGTAAATAGCTCAGAAGCTCTGATATTCCATGGAATTGTCACTAATTCTTCGAAATGCAGTGACCCCCTCGACGCCCGTCGTTACGCTTTAACACTCTAACATAACACTATGATATAGACCGGAGAGAGAACAACAACAGCAACAACAACAAGGATGACACATGAGAGAACAACAACAACAAGAAGTTTTTTTTCATATAGTTTATTCTCCCCAATGTTACATCATACCCACGCTGGGGGGGGGGAGCCGCGTTGGGTATATTTACAATTCAAGAAGATTCTTGTCCAATCAGAGGCCACCATTTGGATGTTTCATATTCGTTCCTCTCCGTTAGATGTATTCTTGTCCAATCAGAAGTCTCCATTTCAGAAAGTTCCATCTTCGGCCATGTTCACTCTGAACCGTTTATTCTAATCACCGTCGGGCAGGCCAGGATACCGTTGAGGCAACATATCCTCAGATAGTTGTTTGCGCATTCTGAGAATCTATCAGTGCATGGGTGAATACTTTCATCCGATGGGGGTGGTGGTCAGTTTAACCACGAAGAACGTAACATTGGTTACCCTCTCCACTATCCACTTGGTGTTGGGGCGTTGTTGTTGGGCCCATTCCAAGGGATCCACGGTGGCCAGGTTCTCCAGCATCGTCTCTAGCGACGCCCGGTTAATGATGGTAAACGGTTGGTCAAATATCCGGATGTTACTGCTCGGGTAAAAGTATCGGACTTGATCTGTCTCCTTATGCTGCAGCACATAACCAAACGCCAGATTTAATTTGAAGGACGTTGCTTGGTCATTGAAGATGGCTTGCACGTAGCTGCGTAGACGGGCGAGGTCGGTCAGTCGAAAATTGTAGATATCTTGAATAGGGCGATGATGGTGGAAACAGTGCCGTATCATGGTCCAATGGCGCCGATAGATGTCACTCACTGGATGGTCGTCCTGCAGCAGATCGCTAGGGGCATCCACTGCATCTTCCGAAAAATGTTCGATGTCGTCAGGCGTATGACTCGAAACCGTAACGCTGGGGTCCGGCTGGATATCCAGGCCCTCCTGGACTGTGGGTATAGGCGGGCTCTTCGTCATCGCATCACCAGTGGCGTTCGTCTCCCCGGGTTCATCTTCTCTGGCTCTGACCTTCCGCGGCTCCTCTTTAGTAGAATGTTGTCGCCCGAATCGTGGAGAAGGGGCATGAATCAAACGTTGGTGCTGTCTTAACCGACTGGGTCGTTTGAAGAGTCGACCACAATCGTTACATTGTACCGTCACACCCTCGTGGAGTGCCTTCTCATGGCGCAGTAAATTATCCTCCCGATTGAATGATCGTGCACAGATTATACAAGTATACCGTGCATCGTTGTGGGTGGCGGCCTCGTGACGTCGTAAACTTTCTATTCGAGCAAACTGCTTCTGGCAAGTTGTGCAAGTGAACATCTTGGTAGTTGACAGAGTATCGGATGAAACGACCAGGCCGCTTACCTTTTATAGTACGCTAGCTGGTGATCTATTTTTAGCACACTCAGTTCAACTACCCCAAGTCGAGGACCAGACATATAGAGTATGTATTGCATGCTATGGTATTCATCAGTGCAAGGGTGGCACATTCAGCCGATGGGGGTGGTCGGTCAGCTTGGTAACGAAAAACGTGACATTGGTCACCCTCTCTACGACCCATTGTGTGTTGGGGCGTTGTTGTTGGGGCCCATTCCAAGGGATCCACGGTGTCCAGTTTCTCCAGCATTGCCTCTAGCGACGCCCGGTTAATGATGGTAAACGGTTGGTCAAATACCCGGATGTTACTGCTCGGGTAAAAATATCGGGCTGCTTGGTCTGTGTCCTTATGCTGCAGCACATAACCAAACGCCAGATTCAACTTGAAGGCCGTAGTTTGATCGTTGAAGATGGCTTTCACGTAGCTGCGTAGGCGGGTGAGGTTGGTCAGTCGGAAATTGTAGATATCTTGAATGGGGCGATGACGGTAGAAACAGTGCCGGATCATGTGCCAATGGCGCCGATAGATGTCACTCACTGGATGGTGTTCGTGTAACAGATCGCTAGGAACATGTATGGGTTCGTCTACGAAGTGTACTTTGCTCTCCTCGTCGTGCAAAATCTGGCCCAATGTCTTGTCGTCGGAATTTGACTGTTGAATTAGGGCGACATCATCATCTTCAACCCTCTTGCGATGGGTGGGAGTTCCCGCTTTCTCGATACTGGTGCCTACGGACTCTTCTACCTGCAGACGTGACTGCAGAACAGGGTGTCGTGTGCGTTGGTGTTGCAGCAACTGACTGGTCAGTTTGAAAATCCGACCACATTCTTCGCATGGACGCTTGGGTACTTCATGGCGTGCACGTGTGTGGCGCTGTAAATGATCTGGGCGCTGAAACGACAGTGTACATATCGTACAGCTATGCCGGGCGGTTCCTTCGTGCTTGGTAGCCTCATGGCGGCGCAAGTCGTGCAGACGAGTGAATGCTTTCGAGCACGTAGTACAAGTGAACATCTTGGTGGTTGACAGAGTGTCTGATGAAACGACCAGGCCGCTTCCCTTTTATAGCACGCTAGCTGGTGATCTATTTTTAGCACACTCAAACGAACCCCACAAACAGGTCAGTACCATCTCCTTTCCTTCAATTCACATCGAAAGTGACGTCATACCCCAACATGTCTAAACATGATCCGACAACATGAAAAGGATGCAGGTCAAGTGCACTCAATGACCTGGTGTACAAACGACCTTATATGACCACTCACTCACTCATGTGTGTGTGTGTGTGTGTTTACCTGTGTGTCTGCGTCTGTGTGTATACGTCTAGGTGCGTGTGTATGTGTGTGTAG
Organism: Hanleya hanleyi; assembly: GCA_036873755.1. Lineage (NCBI taxonomy): Eukaryota > Metazoa > Mollusca > Polyplacophora > Lepidopleurida > Hanleyidae > Hanleya > Hanleya hanleyi. The sequence goes on from JAVTVY010053747.1 coordinate 163,800, forward strand.
GCGTGTGCGTGTATATGCGTGGGTATGTGCTTGTATGCATCTGTGTGTGTGTGTGTGTGTGTAAGTGTGTGTGTGCTTGTCAGTGTGTTCACGCGTATATGTGTGCGTGTGTATGACTATGTGTGTATGCGTCTCTGTGTGTGTGTGTGTGTGTATGTGTGTTTGTGTACGTGTGTGTGTATACCTGCGTATGCGTGTGGGTATGCATGTGTATATATGTCTCTGTGTGTGTGTGTGCTTGCGAGTGTGTACGCGTGTGTGTATGCGTGCGTGTGTATATGCGTCTGGGTATACGTGTGTGCCTGTGCGTGTGTGTATGCATGTGTGTATGCATGTATGCCTCTGTGTGTGTAAGTGTGTGCTTGCGAGTGTGTTTCTTAGATCGGAGCGCTTGGAGCTCAAAGCCTGTGGAGCTCAGAGCTCGGAAGTGACATTTACATATGACCTCTGTGAGGTCACTTCCGCTTCCGTTCACGTGACCGGAACTGACCTTTGACCCCGGCGCGCGAGGTGCGCCACCGCACACCACCAACACCACCACCAACGCCACCAACGCCACCATCAACGCCACCAACGCCACCAACGCCACCACCGGGCGTCAACGTCCGGTGGTGGTGGTGGTGGCCGGAACTGACCTTTGACCACCACCACCACCACCAACGCCACCACCGGGCGTCAAAGCCCGGTGGTGGTGGTGGAGGTGGTGGAGACCGGAACTGACCTTTGACCCCGGCGCGCAAAGGTTTCCACCGCACGGTGGAAACCTTTACACCGCCACCACCACCGGGCGTTGACGCCCGGTGGTGGCGTTGATGGCGTTGGTGGTGGCGTTGGTGGCGTTGATGGTGGCGTTGGTGGCGTTGGTGGTGGTGTTGGTGGTGTGCGGTGGCGCACCTCGCGCGCCGGGGTCAAAGGTCAGTTCCGGTCACGTGAACGGAAGCGGAAGTGACCTCACAGAGGTCATATACAAATGTCACTTCCGAGCTCTGAGCTCCACAGGCTTTGAGCTCCAAGAGCTCCGATCTAAGAAACACACTCGCAAGCACACACTTACACACACAGAGGCATACATGCATACACACATGCATACACACACGCACACGCACACACACGTATACCCAGACGCATATACACACGCACGCATACACACACGCGTACACACTCGCAAGCACATACACACACAGAGACATACATACACATGCATACACACACGCATACGAAGGTATACACACACACGTACACACACACACACACACACGGACGCACACACACAGTCATACACACGCACACATATACGCGTGAACACACTGACAAGCACACACACACTTACACACACACAGATGCATACAAGCACATACCCACGCATATACACGCACACGCCTACACACACATACACACGCACACAGACGTATACACACAGACGCAGACACACAGGTAAACAGACACACACACACACATGAGTGAGTGAGTGGTCATATAAGGTCGTTTGTACACCAGGTCATTGAGTGAACTTGACCTGCATCCTTTTCATGTTGTCGGATCATGTTTAGGCATGTTGGGGTATGACGTCACTTTCGATGTGAATTGAAGGAAAGGAGATGGTACTGACCTGTTTGTGGGGGTTCGTTTGAGTGTGCTAAAAATAGATCACCAGCTAGCGTGCTATAAAAGGGAAGCGGCCTGGTCGTTTCATCAGACACTCTGTCAACCACCAAGATGTTCACTCGTACTACGTGCTCGAAAGCATTCACTCGTCTGCACGACTTGCGCCGCCATAAGGCTACCAAGCACGAAGGAACCGCCCGGCATAGCTGTACGATATGTACACTGTCGTTTCAGCGCCCAGATCATTTACAGCGCCACACACATGCACGCCATGAAGTACCCAAGCGTCCATGCGAAGAATGTGGTCGGATTTTCAAACTGACCAGTCAGTTGCTGCGACACCAACGCACACGACACCCTGTTCTGCAGTCACGTCTGCAGGTAGAAGAGTCCGTAGGCACCAGTATCGAGAAAGCGGGAACTCCCACCCATCGCACGAGGGTTGAAGATGATGATGTCGCCCTAATTCAACAGTCAAATTCCGACGACAAGACATTGGGCCAGATTTTGCACGACGAGGAGTGCAAAGTACACTTCGTAGACGAACCCATACATGTTCCTAGCGATCTGTTACACGAACACCATCCAGTGAGTGACATCTATCGGCGCCATTGGCACATGATCCGGCACTGTTTCTACCGTCATCGCCCCATTCAAGATATCTACAATTTCCGACTGACCAACCTCACCCGCCTACGCAGCTACGTGAAAGCCATCTTCAACGATCAAACTACGGCCTTCAAGTTGAATCTGGCGTTTGGTTATGTGCTGCAGCATAAGGACACAGACTAAGCAGCCCCATATTTTTACCCGAGCAGTAACATCCGGGTATTTGGAATATCAGAGCTTCTGAGCTATTTCACCAGGGCGTTGAAGCATTAAGAATGGCTTTGGTGGGCGTTGCTACAAGATGGCACTTCACACGACGCATTCGCACCGCGGATGGTCCATCTCTACACCAAATAACATCCTTCACTGCTGAAAAATGCCCACTTTCGCTACTACTCGTACTGATGACGTCACCAATGACGTCACAGATGCTGTGGATATCCCTCAACTCGGAATGTACACCCCGAGAGCTACAACATGACACCTCCCAGGACGCATTCGGACCAAGGATGGTTCCTCTCTACTCCGAATACCTTCCTTCACTGCCCCAAAATGTCCACTTTCGCTACTACTCCTACTGATGACGTCAACAATGACGTCACAGATGCTTCGGACATGCCTCAACTCGGAATGTACACCCCGAGAGCAACAAAATGACACCTCACACGACGCATTCGGACCAAGGATGGTCCCTCTCTACCCCAAACTCACCCCCACGCACCGCCAAAATGTCCACTTTCGCTACTACTCGTACCGATGACGTCATCAATGACGTCACAGATGACGGGAACATCCCTCAAATCGGAATGTACACCCCGAGAACTACAAGATGACACCTTCCAGGACGCATTTGAACCGTGAATAGCCCATCTCGACCCAAAATACCTTCCTTCACTGCCCCACAATGCCCACTTTACTTACTACAACCAACTGCGCATGCGCAGATTGACGCGACTTGCATTCAAAAACACGCCATTCTGACTCTACCCCACACAAGCTTCACTTTGACACCTTCCACGACCCATTCGAACCCATGGCGGTCCATCTCTATCCTGAACATACACCCCCACACACACACCCAAAATGCCTGTTTTCTATACTACGGCCAGACTGCGCATGCGCAGACTATTGATCACGGACGAACCATTAGCCAAGTGGGATGCTCCTGCATGAGAGCTTCAAAATAAGACATCATACGACATCATCGGATCATTAGGGGCTCACCTAGACCCCAAAACGTCCACCCCGTATGGGTCTGTAGCCCCATAGCCATGCACTATAGGCCTATGGGCTTACCCAGGCCTCGGTGACTTTTTCCAAAAATGTCACCGCTTAACTCCGGGACCCTTCCCATCATGTTCTACATGACGAGACGAGTAAAACGCGACCCCACAACCTATACCGCAAATGTCGAGAAGAAGGTTTCCCAGGGGGACAAACATTGATCCCATACCCCCAGTATGGGACTATATGGGGCTATATCGTACTTTTTCAAAAATTTCACCGTTTCGTGCCGGGATACTTCCTATCATGTTCTAAATGACGAGACTAAGAAAACGAGACCCCACAACCTATACCGCAAATGTCGAGAAGTAGGTTTCCCAGGATGGTCCTATACCCCCCATACCCCGGATTTTTAGATAAAGTCCGTATTCCGTATTTTTTCAGGAACAATTTTACATACACCCACCCTGGAACTAGGGGGAGATAACTCTATTGATAGACAAGCCCCGTTAAGTCCGGCGACCTATATACCCCCGATACCCCATATAGGCATTTTCACGTAATTTAGGATAAAGTCCGTGTTCCGTATTTTTTTTTTTCAGGAAACATTTTACATGCACCCACCCATGCTTGAAATATACTTCACTTTGATACCTCATACAACTCCATCGGCCCATTAGGGGCTCCCCTAGATACCAAAACGTCTATTTCCATACCCTTGGGCCACCGCGCATGTGCAGAATGGTGACAACGCCCGAGCCACTAGTCCAGTCAGATGCCCCTTCACGAATGCTTCACTTTGATACCTCCCTCCACCCCATCGGAACATTAGTAGCTCCCCTAGCTCCAAAACGTCTATTTGCATACCCTTGGGCCACCGCGCATGCGCAGAATGGTGACAACGCACGAGCCCCTAGTCCAGTCAGATGCCCCTTCACGAATGCTTCACTTTGATACCTCACTCGACCCCCATTGGACCATTTGTGGCTGCCCTAGCTCCAACACGGCTATTTCCATACCCTTGGGCCACACGAGTTGTCTCCCTTGCGTCAGTGCGTGCAGATGGCGCTATGGTCGACGCCGTGATGTGGAAAGGGCGTCCCCACACCATCCTGGAGCCGCCATTTTGTTTGTTGATTTTCTGCGGAGATACACGGGACAATAAACACTCGACCCTAGGGTGGTACAGATGCTAGACTGATCCTAATATGTAGTAGGCAAAGCCTAAAAGTGAGCGCAGGATATGTGCAACTATACCCATGACAACTATAACTTTTGTTGTTGTTATTGTTTATCTGTTAATCCACTCCTTAACTCGATGATTATATTTTTACTGGTGCTACAAGATAAAATCACATCGTGCTATGTTCCCACAATGCTGTTTGTTATCTTATGCTTGTAAGATGGGACACCATAATTTGTGGGAGAGAGACACGGGCGACCCCTACCCGGCTATAGAAATTCCAGGGTTTCCATGGAAAAAAATGACCCTATAAACACCCTGGAGTATTCAGACAGTTTTCCAGGGTGTTTCCATGCTCTAAATCCAGGGTATGAAAATTTGTTTTGAGAAAGGCAGGATATCGTAGTCCAGGGTTTCCATGAACGCGGATGGACACATTATCCAGAGTTTCCATGGACAAGGAGGGACAAATTGTCCAGCGTTTTCACAGACGAGGATGGACACTGCCCAGGGTTTGATGGACGAGGATGGACACTGTCCAGGGATTCCATGTCCAGGGTTTCCATGTTTCCTGCAGTATTGCTGCAGATCAACTCGTTTGGACAACTGGTTCATGTAACCGAATATATATCTGGATTTCTGACTCCATATATGCAGGCACTAGATCCCATCATTAGACATAAGAATAATCATTTTGAATATTAAACATCTGCATGAAATGACTAATTGCTATGATTATATGGATCAATATATGTTAGGCCACATTCTAGGTTAATTTGTTGGTGTTAAATTGTCAAGATAATAGTTTTTTTTTTTCAATGCCATTTTTGTGGATGTAAATGTTACCACCCTTGAATATATTCATTGTCAGCTTATTAAAGGAGAAGAAAACATATGAATAATGTATACACTGAATGAAAGATCTATCTCCCCCATATCCAAAAATGTAAGCAAATATTTTTTGCGATTTTTTCCACTCGATTAAATCAGCGTTCAACCTGCGCATCGTTGTCTCTCAAGCGTGGCGACATTTTGGCTTGGATCGTCTAAGCGTGTGACGTCACCCGGGCCTCGCCGCTCTCTAGCGGGGAAGGCGAAAATATAATGACATTGCAAGGAGATATATTGCAAACCAAGCCTTTCTTACATTGCACTGATTACAATTTGTTGAAAGACTAATAAACTCACTCCAATGTATTGCATCCGCCTCACTGTACTGCGTTTAGAGTAAAATCCTGCCGATCGACGTTATGCACCCCCTGTTTCAGTACATCTGGTTTCAGTATTGGGAACCGATGAAATGTCACGGTCTTTGGAAGGTTTGGATTCCCAGTTCTGTTAGAACAGCCAAACGCCACACACTGCGGCATGATGCTCGTGTATTTGCTGAATAATGGCACAATACCACGTGCTATCAAATTATAACGGTATACAAAATATAAACCTGCAGTCCCGAGAGATTCTCATACTTTAACGTACAGGGCAGAAGTGAGTGGGCCCGGCTGACGTCACGCAGCGATGCGCACAATATGTTTTCGACGTTTCTGATTGGTTAAAATAGACACAAGCCTTTGTAATGGCGGCACTTAGATCTTTCGTTCAGTGTATACATTAGTCACATGTTTTCTTCTCCTTTAATGTAATACTGAAAGACACCATATTAAAGTATCAGGAATTCCACAGAGTATATACAATTATCAAAGTTCTGCAATATGGGCAGAAGTCTTTGCAGCAGACCTTCAGTTGCAGAAATGTGCAGAAGCCCTTCTGAATCACTTACAGATTAAGTTGATAACAGAACATTGTGTACTACCTGCTTATTATTGAGTGTAGTGAATAAGTTTCCAGAGAAACTCTTAGACTAGAATACTACTGTGCGATCTAAGTCTTTTATATTCCAAATCATTATGACTGCAACATTCTACATTATGTGGAATGTAGTAAAACCTGGTAATGTGGTTTTTAATAATGTGGTCATTCTGGTAATGAAAAATATTGTAACCAATTTGTATATAACTAAATTGTACATGTAGGAACCATATAGGCAGGGTTGAAGATGACTCGTATTTGAAATTTTGCTTTAAAAGTTGAGCAGTGTGTCAAATTAACATACCCCCGTCCGAGATTACTAAAATTGGTACAAGTAGTGAAAAAGATTATGCAAGTCACTGCTGAAATGAAATTATAAGTCCCTTGTAATTGCAATTAGAATTGTGCAACAATATAGTGTGGTAGGAAGCATATGTGAATAAGATATCATATTCAGACATAGATTGTGGTAAACGTTCTTCTCCAAAAAGTTCAAAGTGAACCAAATGCCAATCAATGTCAAATTAAAGAAGTGGAATTGTCATTGGCTTGTTGTACGAGATCTCAGAAAATAACGACAAGACAGATCACACATATTTCTCACAGCATTACTACTAGATGGTATTTTTCCGATATACATGTATCATCTTGGTTACCAAGATTGATAAAGTTACTGCCCATTTCAGAACACAAGAAATAGTGCAACTTGCATTTTCCACACTTATTTCTGTGAAAAATTGTCTAAGTCCACAATGTCCATGGTTTTTCCAGCCTGTTTTTTAACAAATTTTTTCTAAATCCAATTCCCATGCTGATTTCTCCATATGCCATGTTTTCCATTGACATCATGAACCATAGTGTCCATGGACATGCATCATCCATGGATTTCATGGAGATCGTCTATGGATTGTCCATGCTGTCCAGAATATTGTGATCATGGACATTATCCATGGGTTTCCAGCATAATTCCTGGGATTCCAGCCTAATTCCATATAAACCGTGAAATTTCTATAGCCGGGAAAACTCGACTGTGTTTGGTAAAATATAGTGATGACCACGACCCTCAGAACCACGAGCCAGAAGTTTTTGGGCTAGGGCGACCCCCACCTAGTCTCGATTTAAGTATAATCAGGCCTAATAATAATTATTTCAAACCAATTTTTCTGACCAACTGCATTAGCCTTTACTTGTCCAACTATAAGCCAATAAGCAAACAAATAAGTGGTGTGGGAAAGTTGTGGTAGGCCTTAATATCATTCATTCATGTGGAAACTATGATGTGAAGTTTCATCACATAATGAATATTATTCAAATATTATATTTATTAAATACATGAAATATATTATATATTATAATAAAATACAAAATAAAATTTTCTTTTTGATTATATATTATGATTTATTTATTATATTTAAATATATATTATTATATTTATTAAATACAATTCTCATATTTATGACTTTCACATCATAGTTTTTGAAACTATAATGTGGAAACTATGATATGGACTGGGGGAGAATAACTTCTTCTATGATTTCTGCTACATAATCGCAAGTATTAATTTAGGTGAGATCTATTTTCAACTGGATATTGACAAAACACAAGAGCTGGACAAAATAAAGCCCAACCAATATGATGAATGAAAATTCTAGAAAATGCCCACAGTTGTACTATTCATTTTACAATATATGGCACTGAATGTATTAAATTACATTCCTGTTAAATATCCCCTGTCAAGGTTCAGTATTCTATGTGGCTAGCTGTAATAGATCAGATAATTTCAAATATATTCAAATATGATGAATATAGAAAGTTGGTGCTTGGTGGAGTCTAATAATCACTGATGAAGAGGAAGCTCAGGACTTAAGGTTTTTCTGCACTGGTATAAGAGTAGAGTTAAGTAATGGGCATCTAGACTGACAAAAATAATTTTTTATTATTTGTCAGAAATTAATCATTGACCAATATGATTCCATTGAAAATTATGAAGTGACAACTGTCCAATAAAAGATTTATGGTCTCTGTTTTTGGTTTATCAGCAGAATATTCATGTACACTGATGCAGGCTTCAGGAAGGTGGGTGTTCGGGTTGGATTTTGTCCCTTTTAGCCATACACAAATAGTTGCAGCATGTATTTCACAAGCTGTTGTCCACCCATCACCTAGCGCCATGTTCTTCCTGTAACCTTGTTGGGATTGGGAATGTTTATCATGATGAAGCAACACATCTTTTTGTGAGTCCCACCAGTTGTCAAAAACCAATCTACAGTACCTATGCCGTGAAATATCACCATGGAGAGCTGAGCTAATACAGTGAAAAAAAACAATTTTCATCTCTTGGAACATCTAAAACTTAGCTGGATTGTTGCACAAAAGTGCAAGCAGCTGTTGCGTCCACACTTTCTGATGTAGAAACTTTGGCATAATTGTGTTCCTTTTCCAATAGTGCAGAGTGGATGGGACAAATTTCTCTCCTTGTAATCATTGTATGTGATTCTTTGACACATTTGATTTGGAATAACTGTGTTCATCCATATTGTAAGATTTTGTTTTCTCTTTTTTTTTGTAGCTTCAATATGTATATGTAAAAAAAACAAATTCAAATACTCTACGGAGAGCTCAATATTATTTTCTAACCTTATTCATTGAGTTAATAGCATTTTAAATTTTTTTTTAAGCGCTGGACATAGGCCTACCACTGGGCATTTATTTGCCATACGATCACATTTTACATGCTTTGTTCAGCCCCCGTGATCTGGAACCAAACAGATACCATCACTAGACGAAAGAAGCAGATCATGGTATACATTTCAGGTTTTACCGATGCCAAATGACTTGAATTGAAGAGTATTTTAATAAGGCTATGTTAATAATTTCTCAACAGAATTTAACACTGGTTGATAAAAGTTACCTCCCCTCAACTATAACCATACCAGTCAAAAGAAAACTTTCAAGTGTAAACTTTTTAGAGACCGATTTGGTTGTAGTTTGTTATGAAAAAGGGGTGTTTGTGTCATAGAATTATTTTCTGGGAGATATTGAATAGTATGTCGGTAGTTTATATATATATAGATTTCTGGCGTATCTATGCCTGAAACACGGCTATTCATAAAAGCTGAAATTCTCAATACCGGTGACGTGCATATTCATGATATGGTAATGGCGTGGATTATCGCTACCGCAAAACGGGGGAGATATTTGTGAATACTGTCCAACAGAAAAATCTATTTAGAGTTTAAAAAATACGGATATAATCTACAGGAATTTACAACGCTAACACTGATATATACAGTGGCCTAAACTGAACTTTTTTGGACTTCAAGTCCAAATCTCAATGACGAGGTTACTTTGCCTGACAGCTGTCATTCAACGAGCAGACGACGCCCCTATTTTCGGACGGGGTCTGTTGTTTTCTCTGTAACAATATATTTTTCGTTCCAACTTTATTGGTGGTTTTTATATTTTTGAAGGGGATTTTATTCAGTCACGAAGTGCAAAAAATAGTCTCCAGAAGAAAACCAGATGTTGATTTCCGAGATGCAATATTCAAAATGACCCCCTAATACGACGAGTACCCGGATGTAAACCGGATATACCGTGAAAAAGAGATTCGTTAGGGTTACAGTTTCCATGGAGTTGTGTGCATTTCTCATACGTACAGATGTTGTCTATTGAGTTCGCTACGCTCACTATTAACATGGTACAACACCTATAGATTATGTTTATTACTAGGACGTCAGCGAAATACTAGTACCCATCCTCCGCATGGCAGAACTGTACAACCCAGAACAAGTCTAGACATGCCTTGATCACGTGATCGTCATGGGAAACCCCCACTGGGGAATCCCCAAACTGGTTGACCTCTGTGACCTTGAAATGAGGTCGAAATGAGGTCAATGTGCGCTGTAATCACCTTTATATACTACTTGTATACCACACCAGTACGGTACAGCATACAAGTACAGCATACAAGTACAGCATCAGCACATATACATGTATACCACACCAGTATAGCATACAAGTACAGCATCAGCACACATACATGTATACCACACCAGAACAGCATACACGTACAGCATCAGCACACATACATGTATACCACACCAGTACAGCATACAAATACAGCATCAGCACACATACATGTATACCACACCAGTACAGCATACAAGTACAGCATCATCATACATACATGTATTCCACACCAGTACAGCATGCAAGTACAGCATCAACACACATATATGTATACCACACCAGTACGGTACAGCATACAAGTACAGCATCAGCACATATACATGTATACCACACCAGTATAGCATACAAGTACAGCATCAGCACACATACATGTATACCACACCAGTAAAGCATACAAATACAGCATCAGCACACATACATGTATACCACACCAGCTGCTGATTTGTTATGGTCTATAGTGTATACTTCTAACGAAGCAACAAAAGAAAATCGAGCATGGCCATCCACCACCCCCGGGACACAGTGGCCAGACGTTTGCAGTGACATATCTATTTATCATTGCATCACGTGGTTATCGAGTTATAGCAACTCAGATAGATAGACAGATAGAGAAAGGAACAAACAAACATGCTGATTCGCCGTACAGCGAAGATTTTGTGAAATTCCTTGTTTTATCATATATCCAACATGTTCAAGCAATTTTAGGAATATGTTCATGAGTTACGGTTAGATTCAAGCCAGTGGCTTGGTGACGGGCATACAGGTAACACCACTCCAAACATAATTTCTTCACATCTTTGAGAATTAATACAAGATGTATTCGAGAGAGAACGGATTGTACAAATTTCCGAGTGACAAATCATCTTCGAGATAATAATCTTGCTCATCACCTCTTAGATATTTATTTGCATCAATAATGAAAAAGTGACATACTGACCATTTTGCTCGACCCTGTGGGAACCAATTGTCCAATGGTTTCCTCTAGTTCATGCCCGTAGGCGGATGAGGGGGGGGGGGGGCGGAGTTCCGCCCAAGCAAAAGTTCACAACTTACATTTAAGTATGAAAGACAATTTGATACTAGGTGTCAATATATGCATAAAAATATGCTCCCAAGTGGCGCCAAAACGCTTTTAAAAAACATTCGTGGGAGCATAGCTGCTCTACCAAAGTAATTTGAAGTAAAAGTATTCCGTCAAAATGTCCCTGAAGATACCATTTTACAACATTTAAATTAAAATCTCCCAAGAGTATATGTTCCACTTAAATAAATCGTTTCATGTTTTTACATCAATAAAAATATTTATTTCTCAAAAGTCGGAAGTATGCTGTGCCAGAACGCGTCATTTCACGTCTAGATTTAAATTTTTTCCGGGGAGCAGGCCCCAGGACAACCCTAGCGTGCAGGGCTTCGCGCCTTCGACGCTCGCATTCCGAACTTCACTCCGACGGTAAACGACCCCCGCCCCCTCCCCCTCCCCATCTAGAATCCACCCTAAGAGCTAAAAAAATTTATTAAATGATTCTCAGGTACCGCCGCATCGGTCTAAAACGTGCGCCTCGGTCCTTTTTCTTCTGGAAATTCAGGACTGTCTTTTTTCTGACAGCAACATTTTTCAGAGTTATCTTTTAACTTGAATGAACATCTATACTTACAGTTTAAATCAGCTTATCTTGTAACTGAATCCTATTAAGAACTATTAGACATTGTCCGACTCCTTTAATCAAGGCTAATGATATATTTTGTCGAAAAATTGAAATGCAAATCACGAAAGTCAACCATGTTTGTCAGTGGAGATAATTGGCAGGGGAGATAACTATGTATCCAATTATTTTTAGGATGTCACTTTCTTGATCAAGCACAAATACTAGTGCTGGATGGGTCAGTCCCGTGCGAGACTCGAATCCGCGCCCTGAGAGTTTGGCACCAAATCGCCAGCAGTAAATGCAAGCGGTCTAGACCACTCGGCCACCTCAGCTTCCACAAAACAGGAAGTTCGGAGACCGGAATCTAGACTAAGTACATTTACTACCCCTCTGATAAGACTGAATAATGACAGAAAGTAACATCCTAAAAATAATTGGATCTAAATGTTACCTACTTTCTAAATGGCATTAGTATATATGTAATATCGGCTTTAGGAGCTGTGCCATTATTCAGTCTTATCAGAGGGGTAGTAAATGTACGTAGTCTAGATTCCGGTCTCCGAACTTCCTCTTTTGTGGAAGCTGAGGTGGCCGAGTGGTCTAGACTGCTTGCATTTACTGCTGGCGATTTGGTGCCAAACTCTGAGGGCGCGGGTTCGAGTCTCGCACGGGACTGACCCATCCAGCACTAGTATTTGTGCTTGATCAAGAAAGTGACATCCTAAAAATAATTGGATATAAATGTTACCTACTTTCTAAATGGCATGTAATATCGGCTTTAGGAGCTGTGTCATTATTCAGTCTTATCAGAGGGGTAGTAAATGTACGTAGTCTAGATTCCGGTCTCCGAACTTCTTGTTTTGTGGAAGCTGAGGTGGCCGAGTGGTCTAGACCGCTTGCATTTACTGCTGGCGATTTGGTGCCAAACTCTCAGGGCGCTTGTTCGAGTCTCGCACGGGACTGACCCATCCAGCACTAGTATTTGTGCTTAATCAAGAAAGTGACATCCTAAAAAGAAGAAAAAAAAATTGGATATAAATGTTACCTACTTCCTAAATGGCATTAGTATATATGTAATATGGGCTTTAGGAGCTGTGTCATTATTCAGTCTTATCAGAGGGGTAGTAAATGTACGTATAGATTCCGGTCTCCGAACTTCCTCTTTTGTGGAAGCCGAGTGGTCTAGACCGCTTGCATTTACTGCTGGCGATTTGGTGCCAAACTCTTGAGGGCGCGGGTTCGAGTCTCGCACGAGACTGACCCATCCAGCACTAGTATTTGTGCTTAATCAAGAAAGTGACATCCTAAAAAAAAAATAAAAAAAGTAAAAAAAAAATGGATATAAATGTTACCTACTTTCTAAATGGCATTAGTATATATGAGATAACTATGTATTATCAAAATTCTTCAAAATCAAAAAATCCCCCCTTTTTGTAATATAACATTTGTTTTTTAATGGAAACAATTTCTTCTGTTCTATATATGAAGTTAAAAGAGTTACCGGTACTTATAAATCATTAACTTGACAGGTCCATGACAAATGATGGTTTAGACTCAAGAAGTACTTTTTGGAATGCAAAGCTTAGCAAACTACACTGCCTTTAATGCAAACAAATGAAATGATTAGTATCTTCTATATAGAAATATTAAGTAACAAAGTCAGTAATAAAAACAAAATCTTGCAGGGATTGCATATCTTATATGGTTTAATACCAAGAAAAATATTTTCAACAGATTTGTAACAATCTGAGAAAAGTTTTTGAGTTAAACCACTGTCGAAATTATTATATACTCTGTCATTGATATATTTTCTGATGATGGTCTATTCACATTCCAGTGCATATTACAAAGGAGAAATTCACACTTACCAGCCAGAAGAATAGACTAATAATAATTTGACAAATATATGATATGGTTTTACAGGGATTGCAATTAATGATTAAAACAGAACAAATCTTTATCCCATTTTTTATTTCCAATCAACTAGTACTTTATTTCAATTGAGAGCAAACTGTTCTCTGTATTCCCATTTGTAGGGTCACATTCTGGGATAGGGAAAGAACACACTTGTAATGAGAAAATATTAATGTCCGATTTATCTTCAAAAAAATGAAAAATATCCTACGGAACACATGTTTGTAAAAAGAAAAAAAAACGCCCGCCCGCCTCAATTTTTGGAAAAAATTGCCTGAGAACCATTTTTTAAAATTTGTTTAGCCTAACAGCGTTACATTAAATCTAGAGGTGGACAGATTTCTATTGTGAAAAAAAATTAGGATCGTGTGCATAGAGCGCTCGGTCAAGTTTCTTGGCGACCGATATACCGTGCCCTACTTTCGGGTAGACTGACTACCACACCACTATCTACCATTTTAACGATATCATTAATAAAGAAAGATATTATCTGCATTGTATCGATCTGTACTCGTGTAATTACTGGCCTCGATATCCTCTGTACCAACCAAATGATGTCTTTGTGAAACGCGCTCGATGGACTATTATAACGAAAGTGAAAGTTGATTCCTGGAATTTAGCATGTATTGGAAATTCCCCATACATTGAGATTATCAGACCCGACAATGGCGACAGGAAGCAACTACACATTAATTTTCCCAAAAGATATTTATTTTACACAAGGGAGTATTAGTTCAAAATTCCAAGATGGGACGTCCCTGGAAATGACATTGTCCGATCTACTCACAGGTCGTCTCAAAACACAGGACATCCCCGTGATGGAAGTTGTCAATCGAAATGACAAATGGTGGTCCCTAGACAACCGACGCTTGTGGGTTTTCAGAGAACTCGAACGCAAGGGCAAATGCGGACAGATAGAAGTTAACGTTGTTTACGTTGACGACGGAACTTGGTCCAAGAAATTTACGACGAAAAATGGAGGAATTTCAGTGCGAATTAGGCTCGGGATTAACACAGGTAAATTACTATAGTGAATACTTAACCCTATCTGGCCTGGACCTTTTCGGACCTGTCCTGGTTTGGGGGTCAATTTCACCCCCCGAATATTTTTCTTACCCCTGGAGCTAGAGAACTGAAACTTACCACGCTATACCCTTGAGTCAAGCTCTACCAGAAAATGTAAACAAATTCAAGATGACCGCTTTCATGCATCACAGTAACGTCATTTTCGAAATAAACAAACATTTTTGGCCGATTTTTCGTTCGATTTTTCGATGTGATTTCTCCACAAAAACTGCATGACAAATTAGTAAATATTAATCTGATCTTAAAATAATAGTTTTTTCCATCTTTTCCTCGCGGAATAGCAGAAATTTTGAAGAAAAATGACGAAAACGTAACTTTTCTGATACCTCACATGACCGCCATATTGAATTTACCCATGATCCATTGCTCGGGGATTATGGAAATAGGTAAGTGAATATGATTTAACGTCGCTTTCAACACCATTTCAGTCATATTACTACGTCGAATCCTATTCCTTCACACCCGGGAACCCCACGGGTGGGGGTCTATTCCTTTTCACACCCGGGAACTCCACGGGTGCCCCAGTTAATCGCCTCTTACGACAAGCTCTCTGAGGAGCTGAGGTCTATTCATACCATGATCTGGGGTGTGCGCAACGACATCTCAGGTCAACCCCGGATGCCCCACGGAAATAGGCTCAAAATGACCCCAATATGATAAACTACAAATTACAAGCGTCTAGTCCGTCATTCATAATCCAGCCGTCGTCCATTAGAGAATATCCGCGTCCATAATCCAAAGACCTATTCCATATCCATATAACAGTATTAGCACCAAATTCAAAAAGACAATCATAGTATACATAAACATAGGCTTGTTTCCTGCAAGAGAGAAGCGGTCAACAGTTTTCAATGATGCCGGCAAGAAATCATGATGTTCCAAAAATATCAAATCCGGAGATAACGCAGAAAGCTCATCATAATCCCCCCGCCCCAGGCCTCTTTCTTAGGGTAAATATATCACGAGTACCGGCGCCGGTATAATGTATTGTCTAGACCAACAGGTGGACTTTTTTCACTCACCCTGTAGTTTCACAGTTAGTAAGTGACTCATTACAGAAATATATGGGGTCAGTATTGGCCAGACCCCATACAGCTGAAGATGGAGATAACAAAAACGTCACGCATAACACGGATTGCGGAAGTCGATCGCCCCTGAGAAATACGTAGTTTCATATAATATTCTAATTTGCCATGAAATGGTCTCAGATAAACTTGCTTCTGTGGATAAAATACTGATAACAGATATGGAAAAGATGTATAGAAATAAGTGAATGCATATGTTACCTATTTATAAACAGCACAGATACAGAATGATAAAATAATGTATTTGGCCAACAAATGGGTCAGACTGAGCTGCCAGTTGGTGTGGTTACGTGAGTGGCTTTCACCCGAATGGCTTTCGACAAAGGGCTTTCGCCCGTGAATGAATGAATGACTTTCTCCCGAATGGCTTTCGCAAAAGGGCTTTCGCCCGTCAGTGGCTTTCGCCCGAATGGCTTTCGCCAAAGAGCTTTCTCCCGTGAATGAATGGCTTTCGCCCGAATGGCCCCTTTCGCCAAAGGTATTTCGCCCGTGAATGAATGGCTTTCGCCCGAATGGCTTTCGCCAAAGGGCTTTCGCCCGTGAGTGGCTTTCGCCCGTGAATGGCTTGCGTGGCTAACCATGTGAATGGCTGTGTCGTGTGAATGCCTAAGCATGTGTATGGCTGCGCCCGTGAATGACTCGTCATGTGAAAGGCTAACCATGTGTATGGCTGCGCCTGTGAATGACTCATCGTGTGAATGCCTAAGCATGTGTATGGCTGCGCCTGTGAATGACTCATCATGTGAAAGGCTAACCATGTATATGGCTGCGCCTGTGAATGACTCCTCATGTGAAAGGCTAACCATGTGTATGGCTGCGCCTGTGAATGGCTCATCATGTGAAAGGCTAACCATGTGTATGGCTGCGCCTGTGAATGGCTCATCATGTCAAAGGCTAACCATGTGTATGGCTGCGCCTGTGAATGGCTCATCATGTGAAAGGCTAACCATGTGTATGGCTGAATTGCGGATGCGATACTGAATTAACATACTTGATACATCGGTATAAAGGTGTGTGAAGCAATGTTAGCATTACATACCAATACATATTGAAATAGCAATTATTGAATGAGCTTGATCACTACATAATGTTACTCTGTACTTGTTAGCAATATGAATACGTCTTTGAGGACAGATAGTTATGCCCAAGGTGAGACTAGGTATTATATATCTAGTTGATGAAAGATAGTATGATGGCCGAGAGGGGCCATCGACCATCGCCCTTGAAACATTTTGGGCGATAACGCGATATTGCGATGCGATAACGCGATAATGCGATACGATAACGCGAAAACGCGATATTGCGTTATTTTCGTTTCACTATGCCACCTCACACGGCCCATTCCGAACAGGATGCGGCCTTCTTTGGCCTTTACCCGTCCTGTCTGCGGCCCAGGCTGCAGCCAAATAGACACGAATTTACGCTTTTAATACTACCAGGGCTTCTTAGGGCCTTTGGCTTTTTTATTTAGTTAATCAGGTGATAGTGTGTGGGGAAAATCGAGTGAGTAAAGGATAGTTTATCTCCTCGCTCAATCAACCTAAGTAAGAACAATAACGAGTTATTGTGCTGAAAGACATCTCCATCCATCAACGGTACATAACGGTGGGTATTTAAATAAATATAGCACGATGGTACGATGACACGATGGTACGATGATGATATGGTACGATGATAGGATGATAAGATGATACGATGGTACGATGACACGATGGTACGATGATACGATGGTACGATGATACGATGATACGATGGTACGATGATACGATGGTACGATGGCACGATGGTACGATGATACGATGGTACGATGAAAACAATTAAAAATCAATCAATATAATTTATTGGCGCATGACTTGTTTGATCAAGTAACTGGAGGGAAATTCGTACCTATTTCGAAATGTTCGAATCAGGGGAGATAACCAGGAATTGGGCCAACGGAGTTGACAGAGTAGTCTTCATGGCTATCCGCTCAAGCATCGCGCAATTATAACGCGATATTTCGCAATATCGCAATATTTCGCAATATCGCAATATCGCACAATATCGCGGAAAAATAACGCGATATATCGCATTATCGCACAATATCGCACATTATCGCGTAATTATAACGCGATATTTCGCAATATCGCAATATCGCGTTTTCGCGTTATCGCGTTATCGCATCGCAATATCGCGTTATCGCATCGCAATATCGCATTATCGCATCGCAATATCGCGTTATCGCAATATCGCGTTTTCGCGTTATCGCATCGGCAATATCGCGTTATCGCATCGCAATATCGCGTTATCGCAATATCGCAATATAGCGTTTTCGCGTTATCGCATCGCATTATCGCGTTATCGCATCGCAATATCGCGTTATCGCATCGCAATATCGCGTTATCGCAATATCGCCCAAAATGTTTCAAGGGCGATGGTCGATGGCCCCTCTCGGCCATCATAAGATAGAGAGGTAAAGAGATGAAGTTTTAAAAACACAAATCAATACGTCCAATGAACAGTGTATAACGAACCAGCAAACAACTAAGAATAGAAAGCTACCACTGAGGTCTTATACTAGTTGCTGACAATAATACCAGAATGATCAAATTTTAGCAAGGTACATGTACACAAAGCAGTCTACAACAAATGGCAAGAATCGGACCTTACTTATGGCTCGGATTGGATTACTGAAACATTGCATACTAGATAATCACGCTGGAAATAACCGAAGCACAATACGTGCATATGCTGCCGCATGATAATTTGATTCGAAATAACGGAAAAGCAGAAGTTATGACAGCTTGAAAATATAGTGTCAAAGTACTACAAACAGAGTGTGTAATGAAAGATCCGAAGTCCTATGTCGGGCGGAATTAGAACAGTATAAAACTATTCAACATGCATGAAGCAACACAAGGCTCCTACTGGAATCGTAATCAAAAATCAAATATCGAGCAGCATTAAGAGAGCGTGAACGACATTCTACATGTTTTACATCAAAGTAAAATCTGAACTCTGACACAATTCTTGCATGTAGCCGATACTGGAAACAATCATGATTCTGAGTACATCGTTATTGTGCTATGTTATTCACCTGCATCTTATTACCAACGAAATGATAGGAATTACGCACCCAGTTAACAACTCCGCGTTTTATGCATAAATGCTCACAGTTTATACGTGATGCCGTTCATACCCAAATTTTGCATAATTTAATAAATGCATGCTTTAGGTCATGATCTCGAAATCAACCCGGCATTCGAAGCTGCTCGTAGATAGACCACGAAATATACAAAGAGCAATTAGTGAAGAAGGTGACTATACTGTACTCGGAGACTTACCTACAGGATGACTTGCTATTAAGTCAAAATAATACTACCCTACACAGTTCATTACAACCTTCAGTTGCGTTCAGAAGGCATGCAAAAGATATGACTAAGTCCGCCTGTTAATAGTGATATCTGAGGAACATGGATACTCTATACAATTATTTACACCACTAAAGCTCTGAGGCTGATCACCCCACATAATCAGATAAAGCGTGGGCATGGTCATATAATGCATCGTGATATGGACCATGCCTAAACCCAATGCTCACACCCCCAGGATATTGCACCCAGAGGCACGAGCTTGAGACAAGAGGCGCGGCCAATAACTGTTGTAAGAAATACATGGGCATCACGCATAACACGGATTGCGGGAGTCAATCGCCCCTGAGAAAAACGTAGTTTCATATAATATTCTAATTTGCCATGAAATGGTCTGAGATAAACTTGCTTCTCTGAATAAAGTACTGATAACAGATATGGACAATATATATAGAATTAAGTGAATGCATATGTTACCTATTTATTTTCAGGTCGGGATATATCTGACAGCGACAGCGACTTTTCTGACAACGACTTTCTGTGCAGGTTCAACAACTTCTCGCTGGATGATTTGGACTACGACTCCGACTTCTAAGAAATGTCAGTCGTCCAACCGCAATGCTTGGACAGGAGTCATCATCGGACAGTTCAAATAATTCCATTGTAGGCTACTTGGCTGATGACAACAATCAAACTGGACATTTTAGAGCTCGGTGGACAATTTGGCAATTGTACATGTACATGTAGGTGACGAATGGTGATATATGATTCAAACTAAAATAATTGACTGGATGCGCAAATAATAACGGAGAGGGGCATAAACGATTGTGAACATGTGATGTAAAATAACAGAAGGAAACGCACCAGGGGTTATATTATGGCAGCTTAATTTCACTCTCGTATCATACAGGGGTCACCTTCCTTATAGCCTACATTATTGGAACTATAGCTGAAAATAAACTATAATTTGATGAATAATGTCAGTTACCGGTAGGTCGCCAGCTATCTCATTATGTTCTTGATAATTACTCACACCACCGTGATACGTGCATGCATAGGGCGGGTGTATATATATATATATATAGATTAAATGATCACAGTAAAAACTGCCTTTGTGTATGGTAAATATAGTATTAGAAAAAGGTCATGACTATATATATATATATTTGAGATTATTCATCTCGCATTGTCTTTCTACTTAAGAACAAATGTTCAAGTTTTACTTAATTTTATTTGTGGAAATATTGTTTCAGCGTGATCATTGTTGTTTTAAACTGAGTTGTGTTGTAGTTCAAGAGTAATAAAGTCACTTAATTTTTATTCAATGGATACGATGTGGTTATGTTCGATCAGTTGATAGAATAATTAAAAGGTATACGATAACATCATATTTTCTGAAAACATATAGAAAATAGTTTGGTTTATTTCAACCATACTGTTCCTCTATTATCTTTTCCTTTAGAAAGCAAACCCCATCGTCATCTCGATTCTCGCAAGAACTACAAATTAGTGACACATACATGAGGGATACTCCAAGGCCAGGCCTAACCTTTTTGGAAAAATACCTGTATTAACATATACTAATTGCATGTACCAAATAATCCTCATACCGTACTTAATTCAAATATGATACCATTGTATATAGAAGAGTGTGAATAATGAAACGAGAGATCCTGAAGGATCTTGGCGCCCACCATTGTCCGATAATTGTAAGCTAATAACAAGAGAATCTTTTTGTCCATTGTTACTAAGAACAAACCCTGATTTGTAAAGTTGCAGAATTTCGAATTTGAGCGAAAAAGATTGAAAAGGGGAAGGTAAATTATACAACGGGCTGAAACATGTCTGGGTTTAGTCTACATTTTTCAAGGAAATGACTTGATAAACAGGGGATTATTGCGGGAAGAAATGGTATTGTCTTTTAATAGGGAAGGAAAGTAATTTACTGAAAATGGTAAAGTTGATTTGAAAGATTGATTTTGTTTGTCTGTTTGTTTCTTTGTTTTGTTTTTCGAAAAAAATATTTGGGAAACGATATAATGAGAACGATGTATGGGAAGTCAGGCAAATTTAGGATGCACAGAAATACTCATCAGTCCCCTATCTGACATACCGGTAGTGGTTTCGGTTATTTTTGTTCTTGACATGGTACATGCCCAAATAATTGTGGTCATCGTGGAGTTCGAAATGGTATTGTGCACAATGTGGCTGATTTTACGTACATGACGGGGTCATCAAATAAGAAATTAAAGACTCTGGGACAATTTTGATGTAGGATTGGTATGCACAAGCAGTTATACTGTTTATATTTTATTTCAGTTAAAAGTTAAACTAGTCCGTAAGGCCTACGTCCTTAACAATGCGATGTGAATGTTTTGTGAAACAATGCTCTTTGAAAATGAAACATTTCATGCTAATTAAAGTTCACAGAAGAATGTCTTCGAAAGAACTGTTTTAGTTGGAGAGACCGGGGTAATGCCTGGCGTATAACTTCAACACATGTGACATCGATACTTCTTCGCTGCACTGAAAGGATGTGTTCGCTTTAGATGGATATTTTTCCCTTCAGAGTCGCTCTCTGTTGCTCTATTGTCTCGCACCGAGCCGGGCCGGTAAACTGTGACGTAATGCTCAGGCGTTCCCCAACTCTTTGCCAGACAGGCCAGGCCAGTCTAATGGGAAATGTTGGTTCATAGTCTCATACGGTTACCTTTAGTATTTTCATGAACGACCCAGATATTTACGAACAATAATCGGTTATATTAATGTATAAACCGACTCGAAAACTGAAAAATCACTGCCAAAAGTTCAGCGAACAATAATTAAGGAAGTAACTGCAAAAAAAAACAACTAAAAAAACAAAAACGTATTGGCACATGGGAAAGCAAGCATCACCACTTCTTGAGAGTTATTTCCTTAATAAAGGCCTTGATACATTGTATAATACAAGCTTAACCTTATAACTTTTCAATTCATAGTTACAACTTTCCGCTGCCCCTAAGACGAAATGATATATGTGTAACAATTATTTTTTTTGCTCTGCTGGATCGCCAGAATATTCAAACACTGAACAAGTGGTCTGACTGTGCGTGTGGAGTTGTTTGTCTGCAATTCTATTCACGAATTATAAAAAAAATAAGGGATTATGTGCGTTAGGGGTTCGCTGTCTTTCACTTCACGTCACTTTAAAGTCCAAACTGACTGAAGATGGAAGAAAAAAGGAGAAAATGAAAATATTTTTTCAGGGATTTGGGGATTCGAACCAAAATGTTGCGTTTCTTTTAATCCGTAGTCCGACACTGTAACCATTCGGCCAAGCAGCTGTTTACAATTATCGGGTTGAGGAATCATGTGCTGAATGACGGTGAACGACACCCTTTCAGAGCATTACAAGCATTTAACATATTTCAGTATTATGAAAATATGACACCTTTAACCAAAACGATTTTTCAGTATCATTTTGGATCAAACGCACCGCATTTCGATATGTAAGACTCGTTTTGGTTAAAGGTGTCATATTTTATATATGAAGGAAATTCCCTTCAAGAATATCGCAAAAATTGCAAAAACAAACAAATGCTTATTTTCTAATACTCGTAATATTTTTTTGACAAATCTCTTCTCGGTGAAAATTGAAAATATGAAAATTCAGTATTTTCTCTCTCAAGCTAATAACCTTTCAAGTGAACGAGAGGAAATTATATTTTCGGTTTATAAACGCAACACACCAAGGAAAAAAATACGGTCAAACCGAACACCTCCTTTACTTCTGCAATGGCAAAGACATGAAGTAGGTCTGCTGTTATCCAACATATAAATAGGAACAATTTGTTGTTCAATATAGATTTATTAAGAAATCATAAAGTCGAGGTCACCCTGTCAGCAAATACGACAACATGAAATGTCCGGTAACAAGCAGGGGCCGCGCAACCTCTGCAATCGAGACTGCAATGTTGTCTTATCTTAGATAGCACCAGTCCAGCATTTAACATAGCCGATATAGAGTTCAGCCACTTTCAAACGTGCTCCGACGCGCCTGACAAGGTTTGACTGTGAAATTAAAAATTGCAGGTAGGTGGCCATAGTACATAGTCCGTAGATTCCTTCTGTATATAGGAGCACACCTCAAATGCTAGGCGTGTTATACATGCACATATATATATAGAATTGAAAGTTCATTAAGGCATATAAACAAATAAAGTAGAATATGCGGGAAGGTGTTAAACGTCATTTAGAGCACTGCACGTGAAAGGTTAGAGACATCACAGAGCGTTCAAGAGTTCAGATCTCTGATAATGAAGAGTGTACAGGTATCACGTGAGAACATCCATCACATTTGCGACATACCCAGGGTCGCTCAGACGAGATAAAGGGTCTATGATTAAGGCAGATATCTCCTCTGAAGCCCTTGCAATGTCACGAAAGTCTTCAAGACACTCGGCACACAGTTTTGTAAATCAGGGTAAGAAATTTGTCTCTGGTGTCCTGAAGGATGTGGCACGTGACACGGATATGTATGCGAGAATCTGGATGTTCAGAGCACAGCCGGCAGGTTGGATCCACAGCAAACTAGGTTAGGAGTACATAGGTTACTGTCAGGAGCCTCAGCTCAACGTGGAGGGCTCGGACATCTGTTACACCCATAGAGACGGAGGATATCGCAGGATGAGGTTTTCCGGTTGGAAAGCAGCTGGGGGTCATATATCTGAGAGAAGGATACAGATTAAATTTTTGAATGGGACTAAAACACATGTTGCATAAATAGACCGCAATGCCGACCTGTGTACCAATTTTTTAAAAAATAGACACTGTTATAAATTTATATGCACGGCGTGTTCGCACGACCTGTGCCCATCGCGGTGCGATGGAGTGCCCAAGTACATCCATCCATCCATCCATCCATATATTGGTTTAGACTATGGAACTTATCCCACTTTTCGTAATCGATTAATGTATGCCATGTCACTGATTGAGAAGGGAAGAATAATTTTTTTATTTTTTTTTCTGGTTATAACTTACCATTACTGAAGACAATTTTTTTTTGCAATGAACTGTATGGGAAGTACCTGAAGTTGGTGACGTAATAGAATAAAAGGAATGTTTGTACTCACTTGTCAGAAGACCCTCCAACGATTAAGTACAGGAATCGACACCTCGTCAGAGCATCCCGGTGATCTCTATCTCTTCTTTACGATACCCATTTCAAGGCATCTTGGTGATGCCAAAGTTCAGGCATCTTGGAGATGCCCATGCAGGCCACCCATGGACATTGGTAGAGCGTAACTCAAGGACTGGCTTGAAGTGTGTGCCAAGAGCCTCGAGTCGGTGTAAATTGTCCGCATTTTACATATTTGTAATATGGTGCTCAAAAGTGACAAATCTCACTAATTTGGTCATTGGGTATGAACGGGAATCCTTTATTGGACGTCTGATTATGGATTAAGGGAGTAGATGCTTACAATTATCGATGTATTAGAATTCATATAGTAAATTTGTAATATGGTCTAATTCGTTCTTGCTTTCGTGTAGAAATTCGTTCTATTTTCATTTGTGATTGTTGTCGGATTTGCTGAGAAATATGTTGGCTGATTAAGAGATGACTTTCAATGAACGGATGTAAATGCACAGAACACAAGTCCATGGTTAGACCAATAAGTTGGTATTACGCCAGCCTGCACACTCTTTTCATTGGTGTAGACGTGGTCGAGTAATGCCCCATTTACAGTTGTAGGTTCACTGATTAACTGGGTAAGTGCTAATTCCTGTTCCATGAATTGTACAAATGTATAATCTTTCTCCAGCAAGTTCATATTAAAATCTCCAAGACAGAAAGTCGGTTTCTGTGTATTTATGAATGGCTGGATATTGTTGCGTACAACATGTTCTAGTTGTATATCTGACAGCTTTGGTGTTTTGTAGATGAATATAACTTGAACATCATTTCTTTTGATTTGTGCATTGATAAAGATAAATTCAACGTTATCATAGACCTGAGAATTGATTTTCTTTACAGTTATATCATGCTTTATGTATGCGACTAGTCCATGAAATGGTCTGTCATGTTGGATGGCCGCGAGCTTCATCTAATCTGTATGTTTGAAACCCTGGCAGCTCATACTGATCAGCTCTGTCTGTATTTACAAGACGTGTCTCACAAATTCCAATTAAGTCTGCATTCTGTATATTTGGGTCACTCTTGATATCGTCTATATGCAAATGCAGAGATCTAGCATTCTTGAACAGTAGTTTTACCTGGGAGTTGTCAATACTATACAGAGGTGTATAACACAACTGAAGTGGATTCTTGTAAAGCCATTCCATTTCTTCATGTACCTTTTCATCTACTTTCAATGCTTTCTCATTGAAGTCAAGAATGTGCAAGTTTGCTAATTTGCGAACTCGTGACAGTGCAACATAATGAACATGTAGTGGTTTATAACTGGAGCTTAGATCTAAATAAAACAAGTTCATCAACGTTGGCGCCTTGCGCTTTGTGAACAGTCTTAGCTGCAGCTGCGGCAAGTGGAAATTGGATTCTTTGGTAAGTTTTTTTTTGTTATGAAGAAATGTCCGTTTTGTTTCAAATACTGGTGTCCATTGCCGATCAATATCTGTACAATAGAGATGTTTGTATTGTTTTCTTCTTTTGCTACCAATGTTTGTATCGGTAAAAAGCACCCATACAATGGCTGGTCTCTTAGATGTTCCTTTGTACTCTTATGTGTTTCAGAATTCCTGATGCACCATTTGTCAATCCATCATCGACGTCAACATTGACTGTTACATCATACATGTATGTCATGTCAACCGCGAGTTTCAGTACACTAGGCAGGTTTCCAGTTTGGTCGAGTTTGTCTTTCTTATTAATTTCTTCTACCAAGTGGATCTTAGTCTCTTTGTTCATATTCACGGGGGAAATAATATCTGTATCGGCGAACACCTCTACTTTTGTAGTTTTCAGATCTTGAATCAATGTGCTGTTGAAGTTATCAACTTTCTTGTTCTGCAGAGCTTTCCTTGGATAGTTTACAGATGTTGTAGAAATCTTGTGAGATGTGATAATTTCTTTATCTGTTGGTTGGAGTTGATTGAATCTTAACCTGTTTAACATCTCAGCAAATGGCAAGTCATCTTTTTGTCTCATAATTTCGGTGAGTTCAAACATTTGGAAATGTTTTTTCCATAAGTTGCTTGCTAGACCGATCGACAAATATCCCTCCAAAATCTCGTTTTGTACCTGTTAGTTCTTGTAGTCGGTCATGCATGAAAGCGAAGAGTTTGTTACCAACCATGGAGATTTCATCGATAATGATAACAGCAAGGTCTTTGTAAGTTGTTCGAAATGTATTTAGCTCATCACTGTACATATGCTGTTGTGTTTGGAAAATTTTCTTGTGGAAAGCAGAGGCTATTGTTACTCCATTTATGTTGTAAGCTGCCTTTCCTGTGAATGCTGTTCGTAAGATCTTTATAGTATCCGGGTCATCACCATCTTTGGAATTTAGAAGTCTATGTAGTGTTTGGTAGAGAGCTTGAATTACTACAGATTCACCAACGCCTGCTCCGCCAGATAGGAATGCGTAAACAGGGTCAGTCTTTGTAGAAATCCACTGTATAACGTGATTGAAGAATTCTCGTTGTTTAATGTTAAGAGATCGGAGCAAAGCAGTACTGAATTTGTTTCAACGGATACAGAGATATCAGGTAAATCAAGATCTTGGCCAATATCTGCTGTGCCCTGGGATTGTGCCGGGGGAATAAAGTGGATAAACTCCTCTGACTGACTGGTAGATTGCTCAGCATCTTCTGCTTGCACTTCTTCAGTGTTCGGTGCTAAAATATCGAACTCTGTGGCCAGGTCTTGTTCAGCTTGTTGCCTCGCTAGATCTAATTCTTCAACATGGTGTTCGTATATTTGCAGCAGTGGTAAAATCTCTGCACTTTTATTTTGGTAATGACTTTCATGCGTGTCGTATCCACCCTTAATATCTTTGTTTTCATCTCTCCATGGCATAAATAGAAGTTTTTCTCTGTAGAAGTTCTCAGGATTTGTGCTCTTGCTGTATCTTACATATCGAATTACCTTTGGGTTCTTCCTTTTTCTGATTGTTATGCCACCTCGCAATTTCATCACAATATTTGCATCACCGAACTCTGTATCACTGTCTGTCTCTACGTTATTGTCAGATGCCGGTAAATGACTTTTGTCATCATCATTGCATTCAACTTCAATGGTAGGTTCCCTTTGTCTATACTTCATTTCTAACTCGGAAACATAATCAGCGAGACAGTATTTTTCGATTTTTTGGGGTCTTTTTGCATACCTCTTGATGATGTTGTCAGATTCAATGTCTGTCGAGTCATCTGGAAGCTGTTCCAGCTGTTCTTCATTTTTTAAGAGAAAAACTCGCTGGTCTGGAGGAGATGTATTTATGAATACTACTTCACGAGATGCTCGGGTCAGTGGCATCTGTAACACAAGATATGATGCTTCTTGGGCACTTATTTCAGCAAAATTAAGGAACTCGTTTCCATTATGCCGAACCTGCCTCTTGAGATCCATGTTTCCCTCTGTTGCTTCTTTAGACGCCTGTTCTAGCATAGTACTCATACCTCGCTGTGATTTGCTGATATAGGAGACAATGTACATTGCACAGGCATACGGGTCAAGCACAAATTGTATGTCCAGGTTTGCTCTCCATGCGCTAAACACAACTTTATTGTAATAATTCACACGCATCTCTGATGGTGTTTTTTCCAAAAAACACCTTGGGCCCTTTGAGCGAGCTTCGTATGCATTTAATATATTCTGATTCTTCCATTTGCACAACATCTTTTAGAAATTGTTCGTATGACATATCACATCCGTCCTTGAACTCGTTCATTCTAGCATGTATTTCTGAGTATTTTCTCCTGTACTCTTCGACATCATTTTCTAGTGGTTCCAAGACCATTGTCTTTTGAAGTGGTGGAAGGGGAAAGTCAAATCTACAGACAGATCTACCACCTTTCTTGCATGTTTTCGAATGCTTATGAATTTGCAGTTGAACCAAGTCTCGTAGGTCTTCCTCGACATCTAGGGAACAAGTCACATATTTGTCAACATACTGAACAATGTCGTCTTCAGAATCCACATTATATTTTGGTGCATTCTCTGTCCATACTATCATGTGAGTGTGTGGCGAGCCTCGATTTTGAAATTCAATGCGTTGGAATGTATCAGTAACAGTTCCAATTGGAGAGTGTTCACTTTTAAGTACAGTGTTTACAAATACTTGCACTCGGTGGGCAAAGTACCTGCACGATGTTACAGGGTCTTTTTGAACAAGTTTGACTTTGTCAGACCATGTCATATTTTCTATGTCTTTATCGGAACACGGCACACCAGCTAAGGCAGCTAAAGTTTTGAGTAACTCAGTCCAACGAGTATCAGCTGAAGATAATGACATAAACCATGTGGGGAGTCCTAATTGTCTAATCATAGCAAATACATCATTTTTTCTTGAAGAAAGGTATGCTGGAGAATCTGAAAATGTAGTAACCTTCATTCAAGTTAACTATCTTGTCAACAATTTCAGGGTTTCGCGCTTCTTTTGCTGTAATTGTCTTTCCTTCACTTTTCTTTCTTCGAACAGCTAAGTTGACTTTGTCAACCACTTGTTTCCTTTGTATTTCGTTCAGTTTGAAAAAGAGATTTGGAACACATGTTGCGGCTCTTCGATCGACACTTCGCAGTTCCCATTTTGAAACATCGCTGTAAGATACAGGTACCTGCCGCTCATTGTTTTCTAATCTTTTCTGTCCACAATATATTGTTGGAAAAGAGAGTACTTCGGCATCTTTATCATGATAGATGCTTAGTGGTTGTTGTCCTTCGCCAGGTGCTAAAACTAGGCATTTGTTTGTATCAAGATTTGTTTGGTCGATGAGCGTGTCAGAATTGCCTTGAATGCGATCATCTTCATGAATTTCGATAAATGTATCTTGGTGTTCTAACTCATTTTCAGGATCAGTAAATGCTTCTGAATAAACAATTTCAGATTGTCTACCATCTGCTGTGTCCGAATAACTATGTGCAAGTCCATCGTTTAAGTTTTGTGATCTTGTAAATTCTTGGACAATTTCTTGGGCACTATTAGTAGTCTCGTTAACCCAATTCTCATCAATTGCCAGACCAGAATTCTTATACAGCTGACTATTGTTCATAAGCCAGTGTAAAGCTGTGAGTACAACAGTTGGTCGCACATTTTCAGAAAAGACACACGATTTGTATGAAAGTCTTTTCTTCAGTTTTACAGAAACTGTGAAATGTTCATCCATTCGTCTTGGTAATGCATTCAGTGTCGGCTGAATGTCAATTGGGACGTTGACTACATTGCTTTTGAATACTGTCCACCTCGTGGCAATTCTCTTATCTGCATAAACGGTATTCTAAGCGCTACAAGTCGTTCTTCGAGAGGGTGCAAGTTCAATTCTGGGGGTTTATCAGGCCAGGTAATCCCATTGGCAACAGAGAGTTTGGGAACTTCACATTTCTTTAATGTGGATAAGCATGTGTGACAAATCCATTCCTTTCCATCTACAGATTTGTATCCTGTGTAGAAATCTTTATATGTTGGAAATATAGACACAGGACAACTCTCGGTTACGCTTTATCTAAACCATGTTTGATGACAACAGGTACATACATATTCTGGTCCTTTTTCTGTTTTTTTTTTTTACAGAAAACATCGATACATCCGTCTATATCGTGTCCGAAACGTCTTTTTTTACATTGTTCTTTTTCATGCTGAAAATACTCTTGTTTCTTTCGATCTTCTGATTTTCGTTTTCTGTTCAATGCTTTTTCTTCTTGTGTAATATGCCTTCTTCTTTCAGACTGTTTCATTCTTTCAATCATGAGGAAAGTTCTATCCTGTCGCAGTTGTCTCTTTCTGTCAAATCTACCTTTGACTCGGCTTGTGAAAACGCTGGATGAAGTCTAGCTTTTTTCTTCAATAATCTTTCTCGTTCCAAATACTGTGAATCTTCTCTACATTTCCGCTTACATTTTAGATCTATCACCATGTGCTTTTTCGGTTCTTTTTCCCTAGCTCTCCTTTTACTTTGTCTTTCAATCACTAAGAAGCTTGGAACTTCCCTTGATTTCCGTTTACTGTGCACATCTATTTTCCTGTGCTTTTTCGGTTCTTTTTCCCTAGCTCTCCTCTTACTTTGTTTTTCAATCACTGAGAAGCTTGGATCTTTCCTTGCTTACCGTTTACTGTGCACATCAATCTCCCTGTGCTTTTCCGGATTTTGTTTTCTAGATTTCTGTTTACTTTGGACATCTATTACCCTGTGCTTTTCCTGTTCTTTTTCCCTAGCTCTCCTCTTTGTTTGTCTTTCAATCACTAAAAAGCTTGGATCATTCCTTGCTTTTCGTTTACTTTGGACATCTATTACCCTGTACTTTTCCGGTTCTTTTTCCCTAGCTTTCCTCTTACTTTGTCTTTCAATCACTAAGAAGCTTGGATCATTCCTTGCTTTTCGTTTACTTTGGACATCTATTACCCTGTGCTTTTTTCGGATCTTCAGTTCTAGATTTCTGTTCACTTTGTCTTTCAAGCGCCACAAAGTTTGCATCATTCCTTGCTTTCTGTTTACTTTGAACATCTATTGATCTGTGCTTTTCTGGATATTTTTCTCTTGCGCTTGATTTGCGTTTTTTGTCATATTCTTTCAATATTTGTTTCTTTGAACTTCTTTGCCTCATTTTCTTCATGTACGTACGCATGTACTCTCGCCGTGTACAAGAATGAATTGTTTTGTCAATTTTGTTGTCAGTTGAACATTTTTTCTGCTTTAATATTTGTCTTTTTTCTGATCTTGAAAATATAACATAAATCTATCATCATGATCATTTGCCGTTTCTTCAGTCAATCCTACAGTTTTCTCAGAACTCTTTGGTGTCTGATGAGTACAACTGTCTGAACTTATCCTCAATAACTGGACAGCTGTTACTTCAAACATATCATCTGCCCGATAAGCCATTGAACTGTAGTTCATCTAGGTTTTCGCTCGTATCCCCCAGTGTTCCCATCAGTGATTCTTGAAATGCAAAATTGTACAGATTACCATTTGTATATTCCACTGGCCAACGAATGTCATTAATGGCTAGGAGATCATGATGGAATGTGCTACTTCGCTGCAAAAATTCATACATTTCATTTCCATTTACAAGTATGTGGTCTACATCATTTGATGTCCAAATTGTTGTTGGTTTCTCTTGACTGTATACAATGTATGAGAGCTGATAGACTATTCATTACACACTGTTTACCAGCATTGTCCAGAAATCTTGGATGGCTTTGGTCGAAGTGACTCTGTATTGTTACTGGCAAACTCGAAATAGGTGTGTTTCCTTCGAATCTATGTTGTGAAATTATACCCGGAGATGTTTCTGCTGATTCATGTTCTCCTTCAGCATCTAAGACATCATAATGAGTGTCCGGTGTTGAAACGAATATTTTGTCTGTTAGTTTATCAACAGGAATTTCATGATTTTGTATGTTCAGTGTTTGTAATGGATTTATTCAATAGCTTGTTCATAGTTGTTGAAGTGGTTTGGTTTGTTCGTTTGTTCTTAGTTCTTGCAACTTTTGTACATAATTTCGACACCACTGTCAACCTCCGGGCATTTGAAGATTTCCCCTCCAGAAGGGATGGTTCTTCCAGACCATGGAATGACGAATTCTCATCCCTCCTCTATCTCATCCTCAACCTCTGTTGCTCAGCTTACCGACGTGAGGACTTGGGCTTTACTCCCATGCTGTGAAATATATACATCCATCCATAAAAACTTGTATGGTTAATGTCAACATATGATGTGACAATTGAGTGCAAGACAAAATCCCCAGGAGACCAAACACCCATGGACAAAACCCCCAGGGGACAAAATCACCAGGGGACAAAACCCCCATCACATATTAACATCTCGAGACAATGTTATTTCATATTTTATGATCTCATATTTTCTTAGATCAATAATTGAAACAATTTAAATTCCTTTGATGTCCGCAAAGCTGCTTGTGAGATTAAAGATTAGTGAGGATTAATAATAGGATTTCTACAAATTCTTTACTTAGATCTCGAACGTGTGAGATCCACAGTTACATGGAGAGTCCATTCATTGTTTATTAATAATTGTTTCAACACATGAGACTGATCTAATCAAAACCCCTCGGCTTTCCCCAGGTGATTGAGACCCATGTGTAGTGTGAATTGGGGAAGAGATAGTTCTATGTGGGATTATCAAGATATACCGGTAGTTGGGTCACATTCAGGCATATAGGACAGAAATAGAGATTAATATATCTGTAAAGGGGCATAACTCTGTAAAATATGGGCCGAGGGGAGCCACTTTCGATAGCCGCCTGACTTAGCACACTGTAAAATAAGAACAGAGATGAATAAGCTGTACCGAACACAGATCTGCAGATATAACTTTACATTCAACTACTGATAACAAAATCAGAAATTATTACATCCAAAAGGGGCATAACTCCATAAGCCAAGGCGAGTAATCCGTTGTTGGCTTGTAGAATACAGCAATATAAACAAGCTGAGTAGCTAGCAGGTCCTCCACCAAGTTGAAGTAGCCTGTTTGAGAGCATACATCATATACCCTTCCAATATCTCCTTAAATATAACTTGGGAAGTGGATATGGAGACGTTTATCTGGAATTGTTGAGACAAGTTGAAGAGGTTTGGGAAGCAGTAATGGGTAGTGCAACACTGGAATGCAAGTCTGTAGTTGTATAGCGATTTGTGGACGGTGAGGTTTATACATCGATGGGTGGAATAGATCTCAAAATATCGCGTTCACAACACAGATGGGTACAATATGGGTGAGTGAAATGCAGGATGGCCAATGGCAGCCACATTGGATTACATACTACCTCAATGAAAAATCAAAACCAATGGCCGTCTAACTGATGCGAAGCACTGTCTCAAGTTTGAAGTCAATCGAACAAATTGTCCTCATGATACCGCGTTCACAAGACGCAGGGCAGACGAAATCAAGGATGGTCAATGGCAGCCATCTTGGGTTACATACTACCTCAATGAAAATCAATACCAATGGTCGTCTAACTGATGTGAGGCACCTTCTCAAGTTTGAAGTCAATCGGATGAATTATTCTCACGATACCGCGTTCACAAGATGCGGGACGGAAGGAAACCAAGATGGTCAATGGCAGCCATCTGGGAAAGATGGTAAATGCAGCCATCTTGGATTACGTACCTCCGTGAAAATCAATCCCAATGGCCATCTAACTGATGTGAAGCATCTTCCCGAGTTTGAAGTTGATTAGTCAAATTGTTCTCAAGATATCGTGTTCACAAGATGCGGGACGGACGGAATCCAATATGGTCAATGGCAACATCTTGGATTATGTACCTCAGTGAAAAGCAATACCAATGACCGTCTAACTGATGTGGAGCACCTTCTCAAGTTGAAGTCGATTGGTCAAATTGTTCTCGAGATATCGCGTTCACAAGATGTTGGACGGATGGAATCCAATATGATCAATGGCAGCGATCTTGAATTACGTACCTCAGTGAAAATCAATACCAATGCCGTTAAACTGATGTGAAGCACTTTCTCAAGTTTGACCTCGATTGGTCGAATTGTTCTCGAGATATCGACTTCACAAGATGTGGGACGGATGGAATCTAATATGGTCAATGTCAGCCATCTTGGATTACGTACCTCCGTGAAAATCAATACTAATGGTCATCTAACTCATGTGGAGCACCTTCTCAAATTTGAAGTCGATCGGTCGAATTGTTCTCGAGATAACGCGTTCACAAGATGTGGGACGAAAGGAATCCAATATGGTCAATGGCAGCCATCTTGGATTACGTACCTCAGTGAAAATCAATACCAATGGCCGTCTAACTGATGTGAAGCACTTCTCAAGTTTGAAGTCGATCGGTCGAATTGTTCTCGAGATATCGCGTTCACCAGATGCGGGACGGACGGAATCCAATATGGTCAATGGCAGCCATCTTGGATTACGTACCTCAGTGAAAATCAATTCCAATGGCCGTCTCACTGATGTGAAACACCTTCTCAAGTTTGAAGTCGATCGGTCAAATTGTTCTCGAGATATCGCGTTCACAAGATGCGGGACGGATGGACGGAAGGACGGACGGAAGGACGGCTAGCATTTCCAAGACCTCCCACCACTTCGTGGCAGAGTACAATAAGTTTCCAAAATATGGTAGCTATACCGAACACAGTTTTGCAGATATAGTTGGTTACATTGAGGATATAGGACAGAAACAGAGATTAATATATCTGTAAAGGGGCATAACTCTTTAAAATATGGGCCGAGAGCCACTTTCGATAGGCGTATGACTAAGCATTCTGTAAAATAAGAACCGAGACGAATAAGCTGTACTGAACACGGATCTGCACATATAACTTGTACATTCAGTTACAGATAACAAAATCAGAGTTCATTACATCCGAAAGGGACATAACTCCATAAGCCGAGGCGAGTAATCCTTTGTTGGCTTGTAGAATACAACAATATAAATAAGTTTTCAAAATACAGTAGCTTTTCCGAATACAGTTCTGCAGATATGGTTGGTTAAATTCAGGCATATAGGACAGAAATAGAAATTAATATATCTGTAGAAGGGCATAACTCTGTAAAATATGGGCCGAGGGGAGCCACTTTCCATGGACGTCTGACTTAGCCCTAGATAAATAAGTATTGAAAATTTGGTGGTTGTGTCTAAAATGTGGTAACGGACAGACGGACGGACATACGGACAGACGTACATGGCGACAACAATACCCCGAGGCCAAAATGGCTGAGGAGTAATAGTCCACTTTGAAGTGCCAGAAGATGCTTGAATAACATACTACAGCTAAGCTAAAATACACAAAGAAAATGACAATAACAAATTCCTGTTCATAGAGAATAAATAAATTTTTATATAATTATTATATTCAAAATTTATAAATTCTATCGGAAATTAGGTCGGAAACAACTATTTCCATATAAAGTGGGTGTTTTGTCCGATTTTCCTATTTTTGGGGTTTTGTCCATGGGTGTTTTGTCCGTGATGGGTTTGTCCGTGGGTGTTTTGTCCCGTGGGGTTTTGTCCGTCCTCCCTGACAATTTGATAAATTTCGTTGTTGTTGTTGTGTCGTCAAAACATGACACGGACATCGCAGCAAACCAGGGCCTCACATGAACAATGCTCGGTTCAGAGAATTTTTGTAAACATTACACGAATTTCCATGAAAATTGACATTCTGCTTGCCCTGATATGTTTTAATCACGTTGCAAGTTTCATTTCTGTGAAGCTGATATAGCACAGGTCGCGATAACACAACGCGGGCGGGTCGGGCATCAAGACATGAACATTGCGATGATCACAAATCAGCGAAGGCCTTCCCTCAAAAACAAATTCAATATTCCAAACTACGGTACCGTACTTCCGTGTTTCATCAATGTTAACAGTCAAATTATTCGTTATGTAGTTCAGTGTTGTCCGCTAAAACGCTTGGGACTATTTATTTTATGTCAAGTATGAATAAAGTAATACAGGAGAACAGATCAGCTCACTTGTCAAAATGGCTGCCGATTTCTCATGAAACTTCTATCCCATAGTAATAATACTCTAAGTCAGCCAATCAAAGCTGTCGTTGGATGAAGCCTCGTTTTGGTTTAGAGCACGTTCTCTGCTCAGTAAAAAGGTCTACTGTCTGTCCCAGATAATATATTCCGAGACGTTTTCGGCGATATTTCGGAGACAATTTATCGTATAGCATTGAAACTTCACATAGTATATCAACTAAAAATTACTAATTTCTCCTCCATATTTCATTAAAATCCGTCGGGAATTGACGAAAATCAGCAATACGTACCCTGTTATTTTGGGGCTACGATGACGTTGAACTGTCACTGTTACATGGAGGCTTGACGTCATGACATATAAAATAACCTACAAATCCCCATCTAATTCTTGTTTTCGCGATTTTTTGAGAACTACTGGAAGGATTTTCTTCATACTTTGGAATAAAATTGGCACTTTTCAGTTTATCTCCTGTGTGAAGTTTCAATATCCTCTAATCAACTGTCTTCGAAATATCGCCGAAAACGTCTCGGATATATTATCTGGGACACACAGTAATAAGTTTACAATGCTAATGATATATTTTCGGAGACGAAAAAATAAATAAAACAACATATTAGTATTTCCGAACCATTGACAGTCTGTACTATACAGGCATCTGTAGGGAGGAGTGGGACAAGATTCACTACGGGCACAATGAAACAAGTTTTAGTCTGATTTGAAACACCTTCTCTGCTCAGCAAAAAAGTTGTGAGTTTATAATCTGTCAATCGCATTGTGTTCACTTTGGTAACTCTTGCTATCATGAGAGTTTGCCATAAGAAACAACATTAATATTCCCAAACCAGTGATAGTGTACATGCATCATCTTAACCATTGCCTGCAACGAGTGACGGCAAGGGAGTTTCTCGGGACTCGGGATTGGTGACAATTTTACTGTCGGGATTCGGCAAAGAAAAGTTTTGCCTGTTGGGTTGTCGGGAACACTGTCCTGGACGTCAGGATGACTGCTGCAATTTTACCGGGATTGCACCCCACTCCATCCCACCACCCCTTTTGTAACAGCCTCCTCTGTAGGAACTTGT
Source organism: Hanleya hanleyi (assembly GCA_036873755.1). Classification (NCBI taxonomy): domain Eukaryota; kingdom Metazoa; phylum Mollusca; class Polyplacophora; order Lepidopleurida; family Hanleyidae; genus Hanleya; species Hanleya hanleyi. The sequence continues at coordinate 201,003 of JAVTVY010053747.1, forward strand.
GAAAACTAGTTACCTTCCATGTAATGTAATTAAAAGAGCTTTTGAATATAATTACAAGTTAAAATTATGACCAAAAAGTATTTCTCAAGGGGGTCTTAAGGCATATTGTCAACTAGTGCATAATATGGACGTCCAATCACAGAAAAATAATTTAACATGACCACCTGGTGGCCATATTGGATTTTCGAATCGGACCGAAAAAGTTATCTTGCACAACTAGGCCCCAAGGGGAACCTGTGTACCAAATGTGAGAAAGATCCATGAGTACTTCCTCAGAAATCATGATAAAAGAGTTTCATGGGAAAATCCAAGATGGCTGCCTGGTGGCCATATTGGATTTTCGAATCGGACCAGAAAAGGTATTCTGCACAACTAGACCCCAAGGGAAAACTGTGTACAAAATTTGAGAAGGATCCATGAAGTAGTGCCTGAGAAATCGCAATAACAAAGTTTCATGGGGAAATCCAAGATGGCTGTCTGGTGGCCATATTGTATTTTAGAATCGGACCAGAAAAGATATCCCGCACAACTAGACCCCGAGGGAAACCTGTGTACAAAATTTGAGAAAGATCCATGCAGTAGTCCCTGAGAAATCGCGATAACAAGAATTGTTTACGGACGGACGACGGACGGACGACGGACCACGGACGAAAAGCGATTTGAACAGCCTACCATCTGGTGATGGTGGGCTAAAAATACACTGTAGAAATGAAGTCCTAAACATACTATGAAATCTCTGCTACAACACATACTATGTTAGATTTTTTGCTTTTCATATACCAGTATAATCGTTTCAAGAGAAATTCATGTCAGTCTCATACAGGAACCCGCCTAAATTGTAGGCCAAAAAACAAATGTCTTTCAAGTAACAAAATATACAGCTGCATGCAAGAACAATCTCGTGGTGAGCCAAACGAGTGAAACTGTGTAGTGAGTAAAGTGGTCATTTGGGGGAGCGTGGGAGTGTGCTTGGGGTAGAGATGGACCACTATTGGTCCGAATGTGTCGTGGGAGGTGACATTTTGTAGCTCTCGGGGTGTAGACCCCGATTTGAGGGATGCCCACAGCATCTGTGACGTCATCGGTGACGTCATCAGTACGAGTAGTAGCGAAAGTGGGAATTTTTGGGGCAGTGAAGGAAGGTATTTGGTTATAGGAAAGGGAGCTTTTGTTATAGAAACCAACAGGTTCCAACGCTGACTTGTGATTTTCGCGATCAGATAGAAATGAAACATTTCTTCACAATTAGGTCATTCGCCCCAGATGCAGCTTCTGACCAATGACACTCCCTCCGCCCAATACTACGTTTCAACAGTACAGCGTTAATGGAAATAACTTATTAAACCGAAATATATATATATTTTGTATGTTTATTCTTTACTACTAAAATATTTACATCATCACTCATCATATATAGTATCCTGCCATAAATGAATATGTACATATTCTTCTATGTGTATGTGTTGAATAATTAATTGTTGTATATACGACTGGGAGACACGCTAACGAGCTTCGGCTCATTGTGCTCCCACTGATTCAATAAAATATTGGTGTAGAAAGAGGCCAGTATTGGTCCGAATGCGTCGTGTGGGGTGTCATTTTGTAGCTCTCGGTATGTAGACTACCATTTGAGGCATGTCCGTCTGTGACGTCATTGGTGACGTCATCAATAGAAGTAAAGAGAAACCTCTGTCAACCAGATTTAGAGGGTCATATATAGACCAGAGAGAGAACAACAACAACAACAACAAGTGTTCATATAGTTTGTTATCTCTCCCGTACATCATACCCACGCTGGAGGAGCCGCGTTGGGTATGTTTACAATACAAGTAGGCTCTTGTCCATCACAAACCGCTATTTGACGCTGCATCTGTCATATTCGTTCTTGCCCGTTAAATGTATTCTCGGCTGCTCTTATCCAAGCAAAAGCCGTCCTTTGAGAAAGATTAATGTTCCGTCTGTCCTGTATTATACCATATCTGTACTGTATTATACAATATTTGTCCTGTATTGTACATTATATGTCCTGTATTATACGATATCTGTGCTGTATTGTACAATATCAGTCCTGTATTATACAATATTTGTCCTGTATTATACAATATATGTGCTGTATTATACAATATCTGTCCTGTATTATACCATATCTGTCCTGTATTATACAATATCAGTCCAGTATTATACCTTATCTGTGCTGTATTATACGATATCTGTCCTGTATTGTATCATATATGTCCTGTATTATACCATATATATGCTGTATTATACAATATCTGTCCTGCATTATACAATATTTATCCTCTATTATACCATATCTGTGCTGTATTATACAATATATGTCCAGCATTATACCTAATCTATGCTGTATTATACAATATCTGTCCTGTATTGTGCCATATATGTCCTGTACTATACCAAATCTGTGCTGTATTGTACCATATGTCCTGTATTGTACCATATATGTCCTGTACTATACAATTTATGTTCTGTATTATACAATATTTGTCCTCTATTAAACCATATCTGTCATGCATTATACCATATCTTTACTGTATTATACCGTATCTGTCACGCATTATACCAAATCTGTGCTGTATTATACCATATCCGTGCGGAATTATACCTTATCTGTGCTGCATTATACCAGGAAGCTAGGAAGTGGGAAAATAATAGGAACACCAAACTGTTAAAATGTTCATTCCGTCACAACAAAGAATCTGTTCAGCTGTGCTATACTTTTGCCCATTGCAACGAATTTCTTGGAGAGGAACACTCAGTGATAGCATTTATAGCTAGCCATAGAATTTAAATTTGCTTCATGAGATTGTGGGTTGTAAAACGCTTACATCTATGGGCTTGTGGCGACAGACCGTGTTTATCGTATGGGAACTACAATAGAACAATGATCCAGTTGAACAAAAAGGACAGATGGACATGTGAATATCGTGGATGAAAGTTTGGGCATGCATATCTAAACCTTGAATATCAAAAAAGAATTTTGTCTGTTCTGTTCAGAAAACTTTAACAGGAAAATTGAATGTTGACATGCAGGAAGTTAACTAAGTGCAACTCTTGGTAATTTTGTCACAAAATGATAGTACTTATTGATATTAAGCATGACTGCAAAGTTTCAGGACACTGATGTTTATTTCCAAAATAATATCTTGAGTAGTATATAGCCGTGATTTCGAGCCAATGGCTCTTCACTGCGCATGCGCAAGTCCCACTGCGCAAGTGTGTGACGTCACTTCCGGTGTCATTCCGTCCAGCGTGACCTTTGATCCTGGGGTCATTTAGACGTGCGTCCATCCGGGTACTTTCAATGTTATTGTATAGGGTTTCATTTAACCTGTGATTTTGCTATACAGAGCTTGGTGGGATTCGACATTAACCTGGGGCTAGGTGGACAACTCATTTGGACCAATGAGCGGACGATAAACGGACCAATGAGCGGTCGATAAAAGAACTAATGGATTTGTCGGAAAAACAGCCAATGGGTGAGCAGCTCGTGCGTTAGACAGCCAATCGACAAGCACCTGGTTTTCCCTGGAACATCCGGGTACCGCTATTTTTTCCTATAAAAGTCGTAATTGTCGTAAAAGCCGTAAAAGTCTTTGATGCGGTCTGGCGGTGATGCGGTTGTGGGAAAAGCCTGCGCGGACAGAAAGTAGTCTCAAATACGCGGGGAGCCGGGGGAAATTCTCCGGCAATCTTCGGTAATCTCCGGGATATTTTGGGGGCGCGAGGGGCCCCTATTGGACCGATTTGGTCGAGTGAGGTGTGAAAGTGAAGAGCTCCTCCAGGGCGATCAAGTCTTGGGTGGGTGCATGTAAAATGAGGATTTGTCCCGAAAATATAAAAAGCGGAACACGGACTTCATCCCTAAGATAGGAAAAAACCCCTATCAACCATGTCCAAAAGGGCTAATATCGGTCTCTGGCTTATCGGGGCCTGCCTATCAAGTCATGGGTGGGTGCATGTAAAATTAGGATTTGTCCCCGAAAATATAAAAAGCGGAACACGAACTTTACCCCTAAAAATGGGAAAACCCTTATCAACAATGTTCAAAAGGGCTAATATCGGTCTCCGGCTTATCGGGGGCTGCCTATCAAGTCATGGGTGGGTGCATATAAAATGAGGACTTGTCCCCGAAAATATAAAATGCGGAACACGGAGTTTGCCTCTACAATAGGGGAATGATTCGCACATTTGCATCTATACGGAAAAATGCCTGTATGGGGTATGTGGGTGGTTATTTTTTGTGGATTTTACTATGGGTTGTGGGGTCTTGTTTTCTTCGTCTCACCACGTAAAACACGATGGGAAGGGTCTTGGAGCTAAGCGATGAAATTTTTGGAAAAGTTCACGGAGGTCTGGGTAGGCCCATAGGCCTACTGGCTCAGTGGATAGGTCCATACTGGGCAATTCATACATGTTCATTGCGATATGGGTTGTGGGATCTTGTTTTTCACGTCTTATCCACGTAGACCACGATGGGCGGGGTCCCGAAGCTAAGCGGTGATTTTTTTTCGAAAAGTTCACGAAGGTCTGGATGGGCCCATAAGCCTACTGGCTCAGTGGATAGGTCCATACTGGGCAATTCACACATGTTCATTGCGTCATGAGTTGTGGGATCTTGTTTTTCACGTCTCACCACGTAGAACACGATGGGCGGGGTCCCGAATCTAAGCGGTAAATTTTTTTTAAAAAGTCACTGGGCGCATGCTTAGTGGGTAAATAGTGCTGGATGGACGTTTTGGGATCTTAGTGAGCCCCTAGTGGTCTGATGTTGTCGTATGAGGTCTTATTTTGAAGCTCTCGTGAAGGAGCATCCGACTGGCCTAATATCTCGTCCGTTTGTCTGCGCATTCTGGCCGTAGTATTTAAAGCAGGCATTTCGGGGGTGCGTGGGGGGGTGTTTGGGGTAGAGATGGATCACTGTTGCTCTAATCGGGTCGCGGGAGGTGAAAAAGTGAAGCTTTTGTGGGGTAGTCAGAATGGCGTGTTTTTTATTGCAAGTCGCGTCAATCTGCGCATGCGCAGTTGGGTGTAGTAAGTAAAATTGTCATTTTGGGGGAGAGTGTGGGTGTGTTTGGGGTAGAGATGGACCACTATTGGTCCGAATGTGTCGTGGGCGGTGTCATTTTGTAGCTCTCGGGGTGTAGACTCCCATTTGAGGGATGTCCATAGCATCTGTTACGTCATCGGTGACGTCATCAGTGTGAGTAGTAGCGAAGGTGGGCATTTTGGGGCAGTGAAGGAAGGTATTTGGTCTATTGGTTCGAATGCGTAGCGTGGGGTATCATTTTGTAGTTCTCGGTATGTAGACCACCATTTGAGGCATGCCCACGTCATCTGTGACGAAATTTGTGACGTCATCAGTAAAGGGAAACCGTTATCAACTAGGGTCAGAGAGAGAGCAACAACAACAACAAGTGTTCATATAGTTTATCTCTCCCGTACATCATACCAACGCTGGAGGAGCCGCGTTGGGTATGTTTACAATACAAGTAGGCTCTTGTCCAATCAGAAGCCGCCATTTGGCGCTGCATCTGTCATATTCGTTCTTGCCCGTTAGATGTATTATCGGCTGCTCTTATCCAATCAAAAGCATGCCTTTCACAAAGTTTAATGTTCCGTCATGTTCGCTCTAATCAATACAATATCTGTCCTGTATTATACCATATCTGTACTGTATTATACAATATTTGTCCTGTATTGTACTATATATGTCCTGCATTATACAATCTCAGTCCAATATTATACCTTATCTGTGCTGTATTATACGACATCTGTCCTGTATTGTATCATATATGTCCTGTACTATACCATATATGTGCTGTATTATACAGTATCTGTCCGGTATTATTCAATATCTGTCCTGTATTATACAATATTTGCCCTCTATTATAACATATCTGTGCTGTATCATACAATATCAGTCCAATATTATACCAAATCTGTGCTGTATTATACCATATCTGTGCTGCATTATATCATGTCCTGTATTGTATCATATATGCCCTCTAATATACAATATATGTTCTGTATTATACAATATTTGTCATGCATTTTACCATATCTTTGCTGTTTTATACCATATCTGTCCTGCATTATACCACTCACTCACACACACACACATCTGTCCTGCATTATACCACTCACTCGCACACACACACACACACTCTGACCGTCGTGTATATCGGGTACGCATAAACGCATCTGCGGTCCCATTGAAACCAGGGGCGTTGTTGACCTACTTGTGACGTCATCGATCGCATTGACCACTCGTTGCCCTGGTGGCAAAAACTGCACGTAGTGGGTCGAGCGTTTATTGTCCAGTATATCTCCAGTGTTTCTTCTATATAGAGCATGCTGTACACAGTAAAATACGCTCCATGTCAGTGCTCCTTCCATATATACCATGCTGTACACAGTAAAATATAGCTCATGCCAATGGCACCTGTGTCCGTGCTCCTTCCATGTATGCCATATTGTCCACATTAAAATACGCCCCATGTCAGTGCTCCTTCCATATATACCATAGAGTACACAGTAAAATAGGCGCCCTGTGTCAGAACTCCTTCCATATATACCATGCTGTACACAGTAAAATACGCCCCATGGCAGTGCTCCTTTCGTATATACCATGATGTACACAGTGAAATACGTCCCATGTCGGTGCTCCTTGCATATATACCATCCTGTGAACAGTAAAATACACTGCATGCCAGTGTTCTTTTCTTACCATGCTGTACACAGTAAAATAGGCCCCTGTGTCAGTGCTGATTCCATGTATACCATGCTGTACACAGTCAAATGCACCCCAGTCAGTGATCCTTCCATATACACCAGGCTTTACACATCGGACCGCAGATGCGCTTATGCGTACACGATATACACGAGGGTCAGATTGTGTGTGAGTGAGTGAGTGAGTGAGTGAGTGATTGAGTGAGTGAGTGACTGAGTGAGTCAGTGAGTCAGTGAGTAATACATGCCCAACGCCCGTGAGGCGTGTCCAGCGCAAGTCTTAACTCACGGACGCACCAACGATGGAGAGTGAGTGAGTGAGCGGATGGTTCATCTCTACCCCAAACATTTACTGTGTACAGGATGATATATATGGAAGGAGCACTGACATGGGGCGTATTTTACTGTGTACAGCATGGTATACATGGAAAAAACACAGGCATGGAGCCTATTTTACTGTGTACAGCATTGCATATACGAGAGGAACACTGGCATTGGGTGTATTTTACTGTTCACAGGATGGTGTATATATAAATACAGCACAGATATGGTATAATGCAGGACAGATATGGTATAATAGAGGACATATATTGTATAATACAGGACATATATGGTACAATACATGACAGATTAGGTATAATACAGCACAGATTTGGTATAATGCATGACAGATATGGTATAATAGAGGACAAATAGTGTATAATACAGAACATAAATTGTTTAGTACAGGACATATATGGTACAATAAAGGACATATGGTATACTGCAGCACAGATATGGTATAATACCGCACAGATTTGGTATAATACTGGGCATATATTGTATAATACAAGGCATATATTGTATAATACAGCACAGATATGGTATAATACAGGACAGATTGTATAATACAGCACAGATATGGTAAATACAGCGCAGATATGGTATATTAGAGGGCATATATTGTATAATACAGAACATGTGTCACAATACGTCATAGATATGGTATAATACAGCACAGATTTGGCATAATACAGGACAGATACTGTATAATACAGCACAGATTTGGTATAATACAGAACATATATTGTATAATACAAGACAAATACAGTACAATACAGGGAAGATTTGGTATAATACAGGCCATATTGTATAACACAGGACAGATATTGTATGATACAGCACAGATATGGTATAAATCAGGACAGATATGGTATAATACAGCACATTTTTCGTAAAATGCATGACAGATATGGTATAATACAACAAAGATACGGTATAATGCATGACAGATATGGCATAATAGAGGACATATATTGTATAATACAGGACATATAATACAGCACAGATTTGGTATAATACAGGGCAGATACTGTATAATACAGCACAGATTTGGTATAATACAGAACGTATATTGTATAATACAGAACATATATGGTATAATACAGCACAGATATGGTATAGTACAGGACAGATATTGTATAACACAGGACAGATATGGTATAATACAGCACAGATTTGGTATAATGCAGGACAGATATGGTATAATACAGCAGAGATATGGTATAATGCATGACAGATATGGTATAATAGAGGACAAATATTGCATAATACAGAACATATATTGTATAATACAGGACATATATGGTACAATACGGGACATATGGTATAATACAGCACAGATATGTTATAATACAGCACAGATTTGGTATAGTATGGGACATATATGATACAATACAGGACAGATATTGTATAATACAGTACGGATAAGGTATAATAATGGACAGATATTGTATAATACAGCACAGGTATGGTATAATAGAGGACAACTATTGTATAATGCAGGGCATATATGGTATAGTACAGGACATATATGATACAATACAGGACATATATCTTATAATACAGCACAGATAAGGTATAATACTGGACTGATATTGTATAATGCAGGACAGATATGGTATAATACAGGTCAGATATTTATAATACAGCACATATATTGTATAATACAGGACAGATATTGTACAATGCTGCACAGATATGGTATAATACAGGACATATATGGTACAATACAGGACAAATATTGTATCATACCGGACAGATATTGTATGGTTTAGAGTGAACATGACCGAACATTAAACGTTCTCAAAGAACGGCTTTTGGTTGGATAAGAGCAGCCGAGAATACATTTAACGGGCAAGAACGAAATATGACAGATGCAGCGCCAAATGTGGGCTTCTGATTGGACAAGAGCTTACTTGTACTGCAAACATATCCAACGCGGCTCCTGCATTGTGGGTATGATGTACGGGAGAGATAACAAACTATATGAACACCTGTTGTTGTTGTTGTTGTTGTTGTTCTCTCTCCGGTCTATATATGAACCTCTAGACCTGGTTGAGGGAGGTTTCCCTTTACTTCTTCTGATGACGTAACCAAAGACGTCACAGATGACATGAACATGCCTCAAATGGTGGTCTACATACCGAGAGCTACAAAATGACACCCAACACGACGCATTTGGACCAATAGTGGTCCCTCTCTACACCAAATACCTTCCTTCACTGCCCCAAAATGCCCACTTTCGCTACTACTCGTACTGATGACGTCACCGATGACGTCACAGTTGCTGTGGACACACCTCAAATCGGGCTCTACACCCCAAGAGCTACAAAATAACACCTCTCATGACACATTCGGACCAATAGTGGCCCATCTCTACCAAACACACCCCCACGCTCCCCAAAATGACCACTTTACTTAATACACTCAACTGCCCATGCGCAGATTGACGAGACCTGCAATAAAAAAGACGTCATTCTGACTCTACAGCACAAAAGCTTCACTTTGACACCTCCCACGACCCATTTGGACCAATAGTGATCCATTTCTGCCCCAAACACACCCCCACGCACCCCCAAAATGCCTGCTTTCTATACTACGGCCAGACTGCGCATGCACAGAATGTTTAAAACGGACGATACATTAGTCCAGTCGGATGCTCCTTCACGAGAGCTCCAAATAAGACCTCATACGACACCATCGGACCACTAGGGTCTCACCGTGACCCCAAAACGTCCACCCAGCACTATTTACCCACTACACATGCGCGCATATATATCTGTCTATATCTATACCATATCTGTCATGCATTATACGACATCTTTACTGTATTATACCATATCTGTCTTGCATTATACCAAAGCTGCGTGGTATTATACCATATCTGTCCTGTGTTATACAATATCTGTCCTGTGTTATACAATATCTGTCCTGTTTTGTACCATATATTTCCTGTATTATACAATATATGTGCTGTATTATACCATATCTGTGCTGTATTATACCATATGTCCTGTATTATACCAAATCTGTGCTGTATTATACCATATCTGTCCGGTATTGTACAATATATGTCCTGTATTATATATGTCCTCTATTATACCATATTCATCCTGTATTATACCATATCTGTTGGGAATTATTCGAACAATTTCGACATCGTAAACTCTCCCTTTCTGGAGAGTTATATTCCAGTGGGACCTGCATATGGCGTATACATATCACGCCTGGTAGCATTTGCTAAATCCTGTGTTAAATGTGACGATTTTAATCAACGTCACAAAACATTGTTGCAGAAACTTATAAAACAGAGCCACACCACCAAGCGCCTCCACCCAAAGTTTCTCAAATTTGGCGATACATATCACATGCTGATAGCAAAATACGAGCGTAGCGTGCAAGATCTATGGCGTTGCGTTTCGTCACTTGTGTCTAATTCCGCTTAACCCAGGGCTAGGGGCCATATGAACCCATGTACTTCAAGATCCTCATGGTACTCATATGTACAGTCACAATCAAAGCGTGACTGAGATACATCATCCTTTAGATGACGAATTTACAACGAATATTATGGATTAAAAATACTGATCAGCGATACGGATTTGATATTTTTGGGACATCATGATGTCTTGCCGGCATCATTGAAAACTGTTGACAGCTTCTCTCTTGCAGGAAACAAGCCTATGTTTATGTATATTATGATTGTCTTTTTGAATTTGTTGCTAATACTGTTATACGGAATATGGAATAGGACTTTGGACTATGGACGCGGACATTCTTTAATGGACGACGGCTGAATTATGAATGACGGACCAGACGCTTGTAATTATACCGTATCTGTGCTGTATTATACAATATCTGTCCTGTGTTTATATATACACCATCCTGTGAACAGTAAAATACACCCCATGCCAGTGTTCCTTTCGTATATACAATGCTGTACTCAGTAAAATAGGCTTCATGCCAGTGCTTTTTCCATGTATACCATGCTGTACACAGTAAAATACGCCCCATGTCAGTGCTTCTTCAATATATACCATCCTGTACACAATAAATGTTTGGGGTAGAGATGAACCATCCGCTCACTCACTCTCTCACCATCGTTAGTGCGTCCTTGCGTTAAGACGGGCGTTGGGCACGCCTCACGGGCGTTGGGCATGTCTCACTCACCCACCCACCCACTCACTCACTCACTCACTCACACTCTGACCGTCGTGTATAGTGGGTCGAGCGTTTATTGTCCAGTATATCTCCAGTGTTTCTTCTATATAGAGCATGCTGCACATCGTAAAATACGCTCCATGTGAGAGCTCCTTCCATATATACCATGCTGTACACAGTAAAATATAGCTCATGCCAATGGCACCTGTGTCAGTGCTCCTTCCATGTATACCATGTTGTACACATTAAAATACGCCCCATGTCAGTGCTCTTTCCATATATACCATGCTGTACACAGTAAAATAGGCCCCTGTGTCAGAACTCCTTCCATATATACCAAGCTGTACACAGTAAAATACGCCCCATGTCAGTGCCCCTTTCGTATATATCATGATGGACACAGTGAAATACGCCCCATGTCGGTGCTCCTTGCATATATACCACCCTGTGAACAGTAAAATACACTCCATGCCAGTGCTTTTTCATATATACCATGCTGTACACAGTAAAATAGGCCCCTGTGTCAGTGCTGATTCCATGTTTACAATGCTGTACACAGTAAAATGCACACCATGTCAGTGATCCTTCCATATACACCAGGCTGTACACAATAGAATACTGCCGATGCCACGTGTCTGTGCGTCTGTGCGTCTGTGCGCGCGTGCGTGTGTGTGTGTGTGCACGGAAGTGACCTTTGACCCATGAGCAACAGTATTATCCGGTATTCTGCAAGAGCATTTGGACACCTGTTGACCTAAATAATTTGCATATGACCTCTGTGAGGTCACTTTCGCTTCCGGGGTTCAAGGGTCAGTTCCGGTCACGTGACCGGAAGCGTAAGTGACCTCATAGCGATCATATGCAAATTATTGAGCTCAACAGGTGTCCAAATGCTGTTGCAGAATATCGGATAATAATGGCGCGCATGGGTCAAAGCTCACTTCCGTGCACACACACACACGCACGCGCGCATGGACGCACAAACACACGGCATCGGGAGTATTCTATTGTGTAGAGTATGGTGTATATGGAAGGATCACTGACATGGGGTGTATTTTACTGTGTACAGCATGGTATACATGGAAGGAGCACTGACACAGTGGCCTATTTTGCTGTGTACAGCATGGTATATACGATAGGAGCACTGGCATGGAGTGTATTTTACTGTTCACATGATGGTATATATGCAAGGAGCACCAACATGGGGCGTATGTCACTGTGTACAGCATGGTATATACGAAAGGAGCACTGACATGGGGCGTATTCTACTGTGTACAGCATGGTGTATATGGAAGGAGCGCTAACATATGGGCCTATTTTACTGTGTACAGCATGGTATATATGGAAAGAGCACTGACATGGGGCGTATTTGAATGTGTACAGCATGGTATACATGGAGAGAGCACTGACACAGGTGACAATGGGATGAGCTATATTTTACTGTGTACAGCATGGTATACATGGAAGGAGCACTGACATGGAGCGTATTTTACTGTGTACAGCATGCTATATATGGAGGAAACACAGGAGATATACTGAACAATAAACGCTCGACCCTCTACGTGCAGTTTTTGCCACCAGGGCAACGAGTGTTCAATACTACCGATGACGTCACAAGTAGGTCAACAGCGCCCCCTAGTGTCAAAGGGACCGCAGATGCGCTTATGCGTACCCGAAATACACGAGGGTCAGTGTGTGTGTGAGTGAGTGAGTGAGTGAGTGAGTGAGTGAGTGAGTGAGTGAGCGAGTGAGTGAGTGAGTGAGTGAGTGAGACATGCCCAACCCCCGTGAGGCGTTCCCAACGCAAGTCTTAACTCACCGACGCACCAACGATGGTGAGTGAGTGAGTGAGTGAGTGAGCGGATGGTTCCATTTTACTGTGTACAGCATGGTATACATGGAAAAAAACACAGGCATGGAGCCTATTTGACTGTGTACAGCAGCGTATATACGAGAAGAACACTGGCATGGGGTGTATTTTACTGTTCACAGGATGGTGTATATATAAACACAGGACAGATATTGTATAATACAGCACAGATATGGTATAATGCAGGACAGATATGGTATAATAGAGGACATATATTGTATAATACAGGACATATATGATGCAATACATGACAGATATGGTATCATACAGCACAGATTTGATATAATACAGCCCAGATACTGTATAATACAGCACAGGTTTGGTATAATACAGAACATATATTGTATAATACAGGACATATATGGTACAATACAGGATAGATATTGTATAACACAGGACAAATATTGTATATCATAGGACAGATATTGTATAATACAGCACAGATATGGTATAATTTCGGACAGATACGGTATAACACAGCACAGATTTGGTATAATGCAGCACAGATATGGTATAATACAGCAAAGATATGGTGTAATGCATGACAGATATGGTATAATAGAGGACAAATATTGTATACTACAGAACATAAATTGTATAGTACAGGACATATATGATACAATACAGTACATATGGTATACTGCAGCACAGATATGGTATAGTACAACACACATTGGGTATAATACTGGACATATTGTATAATACAAGACATATATTTTATAATACAGCACAGTTATGGTTTAATACAGGACAGATATTGTATAATACAGCACAGATATGGTATAATACAGCGTAGATATGGTATATTAGAGGGCATATATTGTATAATACAGAACATGTGCTGTATAATAAGGACAAATATGGCACAATACAGCACAGATATGGTATAATACAGCACAGATTTGACATAATACAGTACAGATATTGTATAATACAGCACAGATTTGGCATAATACAGAACATATATTGTATAATACAAGACAAATACGGTACAATACAGGAAACATTTGCTATAATACAGGACAGATATTGTATAACACAGGACAGATATTGTATGATACACCACAGCTATGATATAATTCAGGACAGATATGATATAATACAGCACAGATTTGGTATAATGCAGCAAAGATATGGTTTAATGCATGACAGATATGGCATAATAGATGACATATATTGTATAATACAGGACATAATATAGCACATATTTGGTATAATACAGAGCAGGTACTGTATAATACAGCACAGATTTGGTATAATACAGAACATATATTGTACAATAGAGAACATATATGGTTACAGTACAGATATGGTATAGTACAGGACAGATATTGTATAACACAGGACAGATATGGTATAAACAGCACAGATTTGGTATAATGCAGGACAGATATGGTATAACACAGCAAAGATATGGTATAATAAAGGACAAATATTGCATAATACAGAACATATATTGTATAATACAGGACACATATGGTACAATACAGGACACATGGTATAATACAGCACAGATATGGTATAATACAGCAAAGATTTGGTATAGTATGGGACATATATGGTGCAATACTGGACAGATATTGTATAATACAGCGCGGGTGTGGTATAATAGAGGACAACTATTGTATAATGCAGGACATATATGGTATAGTACAGGACATATATGATACAATACAGGACATATATCTTATAATACAGCACAGATAAGGTATAATACTGGACTGATATTGTATAATACAGGACATATATGGTACAATACAGGACAAATATTGTATAATACAGGACAGATATTGTAGTATGGTTTAGAGCGAAAATGACCGAACAGCTTTTGGTTGGATAAGAGCAGCCGAGTATACATCTAACGGGCAAGAACGAATATGACAGATGCAGCGCCAAATGGCGGCTTCTGATTGGACAAGAGCCTACTTGTACTGTAAACATACCCAACGCGGCTCCTGCAGCGTGGGTATGATGTACGGGAGAGATAACAAACTATATGAACACCTGTTGTTGTTGTTGTTCTCTCTCCGGTCTATATATGAACCTCTAGACCTGGTTGATAGAGGTGTCCCTTTATTTCTTCTGATGACGTCACCAATGACGTCACAGATGACATGAACATGCCTCAAATGGTGGTCTACATACCGAGAGCTACAAAATGACACCCCACACGACGCATTTGGACCAACAGTGGTCCCTCTCTACACCAAATACCTTCCTTCACTGCCCCAAAATGCCCACCTTCGCTACTACTCGTACTGATGACGTCACCGATGACGTCACAGATGCTGTGGACATTCCTCAAATCGGGGTCTACACCCCGAGAGCTACAAAATGACACCTCTCACAACACATTCGGACCAATAGTGGTCCATCTCTACCCCAAACACACCCCCACGCTTCCCCAAAATGACCACTTTACTTAATACACCCAACTGCGCATGAACAGATTGACGCGACTTGCAATAAAAAACACGCCATTCTGACTCTACTCCACAAAAGCTTCACTTTGACACCTCCCACGACCCATTTAGACCAATAGTCGTCCATCTCTGCCCCAAACACACCCCACGCACCCCCAAAATGCCTGCTTTCTATACTACGGCCAGACTGCGCATGCACAGAATGATTAAAACGGACCATACATTAGTTCAGTCGGATGCTCCTTCACGAGAGCTCCAAATAAGACCTCATACGACACCATCGGACCACTAGAGTCTCACCTTGACCCCAAAACGTCCACCCAGCACTATTTACCCACTACGTATGCGCGCAGTGACTTTTTCAAAAAAATTCACCGCTTAGCTTCGGGACCTCGCCCACCGTGTTCTACGTGATGAGACGTGAAAAACAAGATCCCACACCCATATCACAATGAACATGTGTGAATTGCCCAGTAAGGACCTATCCACTGAGCCATTAGGCCTATAGCAAAATACGAGCGTAGCGTGGAAGATCTATGGCGTTACGTTTCGTAACTTGTGTCTAATTCCGCCTAATCCGGGGCTAGGGGCCGTATGAACCCGTGTACGTCAAGATCCCCATGGTGTTCATATGAACAGCCACAATCAAAGTGTGACTGAGATACATCATTCTCCAGTCCAGTCTTGTCGGCATCATTGAAAACTGTTGACCGCTTCTCTCTTGCAGGAAACTAGCCTATGTTATGTATACTATGATTGTCCCGTATAGATGCAAATGTGCGAATCATTCCCCTATTGTAGAGATAAAGTCCGTGTTCCGCATTTTATATTTTCGGGGACAAGTCCTCATTTTACATGCACCCACCCATGACTTGATAGGCAGGACCCGATAAGCCGGAGACCGATATTAGCCCTTTTGGACATGTCCCCTATTTTAGGGGTAAAGTCCGTGTTCCGCTTTTTATATTTTTGGGGACAAATTCTAATATTACATGCACCCCCCATGACTTGATAGGCAGGCTCCGATAAGCCGGAGACGGATATTAGCCCTTTTGGACATGATTGATAGGGGTTTCCCCTTATTTTAGGGGTAAAGTCCGTGTTCCGTTTTTTATATTTTCGGGGACAAATCCTAATTTTACATGCACCCACCCATGACTTGATAGGCAGGCCACGATAAGCCGGAGACCGATATTAGCCTTTTTTGACATGGTTGATAGGGGTAAAGTCCGTGTTCCGCTTTTTATATTTTCGGGACAAATCCTCATTTTACATGCACCCATCCAGGGCTTGATCGCCCTGGAGGAGCGCTACACTTTGACACCTAACTCGACCCAATCGGCAACCACCTCGCTGGGGGTCTAATAACACCCCAGCCACCAGTCAGATTTTTGGACCGGATTCGGGGCCTTCGCGCACATCGCCGGCAGTGACATCATATATAGTAAAATAGATGTTTAACGAAAATTTTGATTACTTTTCAAGTCTGCATAATACCTCCGTTGACCTGGCGTTAAAAAGAATTATCTGGAGATAATTTTCCCTGTTTATCTGGACAGAGCATATGAAAAGTAGTTCGCTCATGTGCAACACTAAAGGAGTCGTTTGGTCGGATTCAAACTGAACCGTGCGTTGGTTGGTTTCCCCTATACGTCATAGCAACGTAGTAAAGGTCAACTTCCGCTATTGGAGGCAGGGATGTTATTGGAGCCTGCGAAATGGAGCATGCGCTGTGGGGAGGTTGCCCAATCGGTTCACTAGGGGCCCCTTACGCTCCTAAAATGTCCCGGAGATTGCCGAAGATTGCCGGAGAATTTCCCCTGGTTTCCCGCGTATTAGGGGCAACTTTCTGTCCGCGGAGGCTTTTTCCCACGACCGCATCACCGCCAGAAAAAATACAGGAAAAAATAGCTCTACCTGGATGTTCCAGGGAAAAACCAGGTGCTTGTCGATTGGCTGTCTAACGCACGAGCTGCTCAACCATTGGCTGTTTTCCGACAAATCCAGTGGTTCTTTTATTGACCGCTCATTGGTCCTTTTATCGTCCGCTCATTGGTCCAAATGAGTTGTCCACCTCGCCCCAGGTTAATGTAGAATCCCACCAAGCTCTGTATAGCAAAATCACAGGTTAAATGAAACCCTATACAATAACATTGGAAGTACACGGATGGAAGACGATGACGCAATCCACAGAGGGAAACCCCCATGGAAAAACCTGGTGGGAAACCCGGATTTTCAAGGTCAGTACATATACGTCTAAATGACCCCAAGGTCAAAGGTCACGCTGGATGGCATGACACCGGAAGTGACGTCACACACTTGCGCAGTGGGACTTGCGCAGAACACCTGCGCAGACCCACCAGGCGCACTTCCGGTTTTTTTCTGCCCATGCACAGGGCATCAGTACACAATTAATCACTTCCGGGTCGGTGCCCACGATCTACATTGTTTAGAAATTTGAGAGCAGATCTTTATGGATTTTATGAGCTGCGATTTTTCAGCATTTCTGATACATTTGATATTTCAACTTGCAGATGAGTCTTCAAACTGTACTTCCTGGTGTTGATTTGGGCCACTTTGAAAAAAGCATGGTGGATGAAGACATGATCAGTGAAGGGTGAGAAGGCTCCCTGTTTACAAATCGAATGACATTCTGTAGCACCAATCAGCTGTCAGTGGCGGTAATTTGAAATTTCCATGGTCAACATCTGTCAAGACTTCCACTGGTAATGCCCCACAAGGTAAGTATTGACATGCCAGGTGGATTTATGCATTCTGAATTTTCTGGATTTTTGCCGATTTTTAACGCTAATACATAACAAGTAACAGAATTAATTGTGTACTGATGCCTGTCACACGACATTTTCACATTTGACCAGAGAACTTTAAATCGTCACTGTGGCTACAGTTTTTACTGGATCAGCCCAATTTTTTCCATGATGACTCCTGAACTAAGTTCAAATATTAGGGTTGTTTCAAATTTATGTTATTAAATTATTAATAAAATAAAATAAAAATTTTAATTAATTTTAATAATTTTTTTAATTATTAAAATTATTTTTTTTCTTGCTAAATGTGGTTGAAATAAATATCATACTGATAATGCTGGGTAACATCTCTTGTATTGTTATACCATTTCTGCGACAAAATTGAGACCTTTTGGAGCAAATATAGGCAAAAAATGACTGATTTGTCAGTACTAGGGCCAAATAGTCAATGCCAAATATGACGAGGTTCATTTAACACAGCTGGTAATTATGAGCAAATGAACTTTCAAGATACAATAAAATGTAAATGGAAGAAAGGAAATTCACATAGATACAATTACATGCTTTTTTTCAAAATCGCGACCTCAGTTCAAATCTTCAATGCTTCAAATCATTTATGCATTAATTCACTTTATATCAGTCTAAAACCACATGAAATTAATACTAATTATATCACCTGTAAAAACTCAGATGTTTGTTCCACACACAAAGAATTTCCAAAATGCCTTTTGCATTTGTAACTTTAATGAGACAAATAAAATCTGATTAACTGAGTCAACAGTTAATCTGACTGTTGAGGGTTTCTCATTGTTGTGTGTTTATTGTCAGTCACATTTGCATCATAGCAAATACTTTCTCTTCATTCCATTTCCACTATCTCCAGGACTATAAGTATGTAATTCTCTTTCATATTCATATCAGAGATCTTGTAGGTAGCAAGAAACATGGATTACAGGCACCAAATATTAGCAAGCCCCATACAACCCTCTCCCCCCACACACACACACATCAACTCTGGGAATTTCGCACAGTGTGACTCAGAGGTATGCCTCCAACTCTGTTGGAAGATAGGCCTTTCTCACTGTAAGTTGCCACTTTAATCTTTCACCAAACAGTTAACAGTTTAAGTTAGGCAACTTCCAGCTGTCCTCATCTTTCATGGTTGTTAATGTAGCAGAGATCAGCAAATGACCATCAGATATGTTGTCATTGAATTTTATTCCTTTTTTTCTTCTATGTTGTGTTTTGACAAGTGTTGCCTGTTTGCAGACATTGCATTCATGGACTTGAAATCTGACACAGAATATATTCCTCAATGTTATTTAGGAGTTTTCTCAGTAATAATAACTGTTTACAAGTAATATGTGCATCTTTCTAATTACTGCCAGCAAGATCTTGATGAGATGTAGATCCATCCAATTGAACTGACATATATTCTCTATATGGGAGTTGTGTATACCATAAACACCTCTGTGTTATATTTTGGTATGTGTTGTGTACACATTTGTGTATCTTGCTGTCACTTATTACAGGATTAAACATGTCTTTGATCTTTGTATCAACATCAAATTTAAATCCCATTTGATAGATTACTGGGATGACCCACTGATTACATGGAGAAGTTAACCACTGCCATGAAGGAAATTTTTACCAAATGTAGCCTAAATGAGCAGGTTGAAAACAAATTATGTTTTGACACATTTTGAATTTAAGTTTTCTTTATTTTTAAACTTTAATTTGAATAATTTCATAAAAAATGAATTAAAATAATAAAAAAATAATTAAAAATAGTGTTTAACATATCTAGTTAATGCTTTATACTTCTTTTTATAGGCAGAAGGATTGTCGACTTGGTGCTTTTTACCAGATGGAAAAATATGTACAGGTTAGTGAGATATTGTACTTTTTACTTGTACCTCAGTCTTAAGTCATATGGGGCAAACTGAGGGGAAATTATAAAGGGGGTACCCTTGGTATATAGGCTGTAAAATCTCTATCTGTGCATAGTTTTATCTGTGCCTTCTCAAGAATGTTTGGGGATGGGTATGGTTTGTTCAGATGAGAGCATTCCTTATTTTAACAATGGTTCCATTCCTGACAGGCATCAGTACACAATTAATCACTTCCGGGTCGGTGCCCACGATCTACATTGTTTAGAAATTTGAGAGCAGATCTTTATGGATTTTATGAGCTGCGATTTTTCAGCATTTCTGATACATTTGATATTTCAACTTGCAGATGAGTCTTCAAACTGTACTTCCTGGTGTTGATTTGGGCCACTTTGAAAAAAGCATGGTGGATGAAGACATGATCAGTGAAGGGTGAGAAGGCTCCCTGTTTACAAATCGAATGACATTCTGTAGCACCAATCAGCTGTCAGTGGCGGTAATTTGAAATTTCCATGGTCAACATCTGTCAAGACTTCCACTGGTAATGTCCCACAAGGTAAGTATTGACATGCCAGGTGGATTTATGCATTGTGAATTTTCTGGATTTTTGCCGATTTTTAACGCTAATACATAACAAGTAACAGAATTAATTGTGTACTGATGCCACAGTGAAGTGCCATTGGCTCGAAATCACGGCTATATACTACTAACTGTTCAACATCAACCGAAAAAGTGTCTGTTGTGATCTCAAAACTTTAACTTGAAAATTGAATGTTGAAAGCAGAAAGAGTCCAACTTTTGATAACCTAGACAGATTATTTTAAAATTCAACATCAAAATAAGGTGTCTGTTGAAATCTCAAAACATTAACACGAAAACTGTATGTAGACTGTTGACACCTGTAACCATCTGGGTCATCAATACGCGGTAAGACAGATCCTGGGAGCGTGCGTATCCATGGTCAGCCTATTTTTGGCAACTTTTATGGGAAATCCCCTGAAATCAAGACCACATGATGTCGTCAGCCAATCACGTAAACTCTATCGACACCCCAACTTAACCTGCCATTTTCGAGTGGTATGAAAAGCCTGTAATTTATCAGGTTTCTTGAGTCTGTTCTCCGCCGGATAAAGACCGAACAGTATACGGTAATTTATCGGATATCGTACGGCGATAATGGAGGCACACGATCCGCCATCCATGAGATGGCTTGCGAAGTGTACGCGTATGCAAGCAGCCAGCCAGCCAGCCAGCCAGCCAGCCAACAAGATATCATCTGTCAAAAAAATGTTAAATATATGGGTTTTACAGCAGGGGGATAGTTCATTCCATATAAAACGGCATATATAATAGACTTTATCGATTGGAAGGGGAAGTAATATTGGCAAGCTGCACTCATTTCATGGTATTTAATAAATAAAATTCAATTTCAGTGTAATTAGGCCATGTTTCTTTTGTTTCAGCAAGCCGGTGTATGATGCGCAGTGATAAATTGTTTCTGTGCTTGGGATAAAGATATTGGTTTCAAGCGATTTAAATTCCACTGAACATTATCCATGATCTATTAAGGATGTCCGCAGGTGGTTTTTGGCTTTGGTGGCTATTTTGCCTGTTTTGCCTATTGGGTTATCTCCCTTTCCTAGGTTAAAAGATAGTGATTTCCTTGCAAAGCCTTCTAGCTGAGAATTTTGCACAGCAACATTCATCCAATTTGATAAATTTTGATAGACATTCTGATTATCTGCAAACAGTTAGAATATAAGAAAAAGTTAAATACTAATTATATGAAATTTTCATAAATATGCTTCAAACTAGGGCTATTCCCTATGTTTTCTGGGTTATCAAGAGAGAGAGAGTAACGGTTTAATGTCGCGTTCAGCAATATTTCAGCTATATAGCGACGATCAAACAAAAATCGAAGTGCTCAAACCAATAACTTAGTAATTCAACACATTAAAACATACACACATTAAAACTTATGAACGGTAACAAACCGATTTCTCTCAAATAACCCGAGATGCAATCCTCCCTCGCCCGACTAAAAAGATCTTCCAAAGTAGTCGCTCGATAAAAAGCATCTCTTACAATCTTAAAATCTATGCATTCGATAATAATATGTTTCACCGTGAGATCTTCGTGGCATGGAATACACCTTGAGACTGGCTCTTTTCAGTAAATGTTCATAGTTAATCGTGTATGGCCGATTCTACATCGCCTGATCATGTCTGCAGGGGTTATCAAATGGAGCATGGGTCAGTCCACTTAATGTTGCCTACAGATAAAACACACCAACCTATATTTTTTTCATTGTTTTTCGTCGTATTACACAATTATGAATGCAACAACACATATTATTCAAAAAGTTAATTACATTGATTTACCAGCAGCGGACATCCTGAAGATCGCTATACCAATCGATTAGTAAATGACGGAAATTTATTATGTGGCTTGTCATTGTCGCTTGGAAAGAAGATCAACCGGTTTTGTGGTCAAGCGATACATGTAACACGAAATATTCGCTAAACAGTTCATTGTCGAGCGTAGTCTTTCAACGTTAGGTCTTACACCAAATCCTTGCCAATGTTCTTTTCAAGGCAGACTTTGTCCAGCAGTGTTCCATTCCCGTTTTGCACTGCAATGTATCTCAACGGACAACAGAAAGCTATAAAACGTAACAATTAACATTCCAAAATGTCGAATAAAGATGATTTTGTGTCATCTAATTCCGGCTCGAAGCAAAAAAGTCATAGTACAATACAAGATGTTTATTGCACGTAAAATGGTGACAAACAATATAATTACTATGGTACTATAACAACGTAGAAATTAGTAGTTAGTATGGATAAAACCAACAGTGTGGGTTAGTCGTAATTCTAGAAAAGTTATTGAAAAGAACACGGAGTTGCCGGCGTGTTGATGCAGAAAATCTAGAAGGCTATTTGTTACATAATAACCGTTTTTTAGATGGAGGGTTGAGCCTTGACTGGTACCTTTGGTCTACCAGTCTTGCTATTTTTGAAGCATTGTCTCTGTTGGGACTTAACACAGATTTAACTTTCGTAATTTGCAGATGGGGTGGGAGTCGGTTACTGAGGATAGTTTGGTTTATATAATCTTCTTTGAAAAATGCAGTGCATGTTTCATTGTCTGATAACTCCACGGAGGACGGCACTGAAAATGAACATATCTTGGCTGAGAGTAAACATTCGACGATGTGACAAACTTTACAATACCACGAAAATACCGAGACAATAACGAGAAAAGAATAAATTCTTTATTGCGATGGAATGAACATGCGATTTCCTTAGTCATTCTAAAAGTGAATGATACTGTTGAAAGTCCACTCTCGAGTAAGAATCGCAGTATATTTCCATTTAGCGCTGTATGAGGATTATATTCGTATGCATGTACAATACTGGTCACCAAATTTATTGCAAAATGTTAGGCATGAGATTAAACAGACAAACGTAGTGATACATCGCATGTGCTTGTCGCATCCATAATGATTTCTCACTGCCACGATTTTGAATAAACTAAAGTGGTTTTCTTCCATGCTGCAGCCTGGAGAGGGTTAGAACATCGATCCGTATGGTACAGGTCACAAACCACTAAATATTCACCTTACTTAATATGTAGTAAATTGGCCGAGCACATCTTGAGAAAACTATATTCCCTAATATTCGCCGCCACAAATGACCCACCACACCAGGTAGCCTGGGTATTCCGCTCAAACATATGAAAAATTCAGCATACATCCACCATTTTTTTCGAGATAAGACCGCCAGAAAAAGGCCCGACACCATTACGGCAAATTTCGGAGGTGCCAGTCAAACTGGCCCAAATCTTTTTCCGATTAAAATTTGAAAAGATGGTATTGATATATTTTAGAGTCAAATATTATACAAACATTTTAAAATACGCCACAGACCATTTCTGGCCCATCAGGTATAATGGCCAATCAATGTTCGCCGGAAGTCAAGTTCTGATAATAATTTTACACCCAGAAACTTCAATGGAGGTTTGTGACCCACAATATTTCGGTATGCTACAGCTGCAACAATATAAGGGACATAATCGTCGTCTTCAGCAGAGCTTTCGCTCACCAGACATAATTACCCTTCTTGGTATAATCCACCGGTCCACACAAATTATTCACGGCGGCGCTCCAATGAGGTCGAATAGTCGTACACATTCGTCTCTTTTCTTATCATCGTGTACACGGTTTGTAATCTATATATTTCACATCAGAATATGACTTGTTCCGAAACCGTGCTGTGACAAATTGTAAACTCCGCTTCGACTTAACCAGTAATAAATCGACTTTCTCCCAACGAATGAGCATTCTCGCGAACCAGTGTATCGATCATCTGCTAGGATCGATACACTGGCTTGGTTAGTTGCCCATACGAGTTTCGAATATAAATAGATCAAGGGTTTTCCTCTAAATCAACCCAATCAGTGAACGAGCTAAGCTAGTTGATTAGGCGAATCCGTCGCGAGGTATGATATGTGACAGGTTTGAATTTCATCGCGGGTCAAACTGCTTTGGTGTCAAGCTGAAGTCGACATTGGAAGTCAAAGCAAAAACCACAGGCTTGGGATACAGACATGCTAATTCAAAACAAGCGTGGAGAATGCTGAATGAGCGACACAATCTACATGTATAAAACGAGACCAACGAGTTTCTCTAGACTGGTTTACTTCCTTGTATATGCAGACAGTAAACAGCTATCTTCAGTCTGCATTATGCACAATACGGAATTTATTGGTCGACATACCATCCGAATAAACAGCATTAACCCTATCTGGCCTGGGCTTTTTGGGACCTGTCCAGGCCTGCGGGGGGGGGGAGGCGAAATGGCCCCCCCTAATTATTTTTCTTATCCCTTGAGCTGGGGGGCTGAAACTTACCACACTATACCCTTGGGTCAAGCTCTACCAGAAAATGTAAAAAAATCCAAGATGGCCGCTTTGATGACGTCACAGTGACGTCATTTTAAAAACGGCATTTTTTGGTCGATTTTTCGGTCGGATTTTCCGAATTTTTTATTTATGCAATTTCTCTGCAAAAACTACATGATAAATTAGTAAATATTAATGTGATGTGAAATAAAATAGTTTTTGCCTATTTTTCATCGCGGAAAAGCAGAAATTTTGAAGAAATGTGACAAAAACATCACTTTTCTGGTACCCCACGTGCACGCCATCTTGAATTTACCCATGATCCTCTGCTCATAGGGTTATGCAAATGGGCTCAAAATGACCCCAATATGATAAACTATAAACTCCCGGAGTTTCAGCACTCCGTTTTTCGTCGTTCCGGAGATAGCGCTGAAAGTTTGGTAGGGGGGGGGGCATAATGCCTCCCCCCCCCCAGGCCAGGTAGGGTTAACGAATATGGCCAAATCAAAGGTATCCTCAACTGTTACAAACAATCAGGTTGCTTGAATTATCAGCCAATATAACTCGAATTCGAGTATATCCATACATGGTTGTTACCTGTCAGTAGTAGTAACAAGTGAAATCTCTTAATAATCATGGGGAGGAGGACCGTATAAAATTATTATGTCACAGATTCTTTGATCCTAACGTCACGCATGACAGGAGGGCACCTCTGGTTCAAAAGTCACTTCCGAGTGAAAGCTCACCATCCGGTGCGAGGACATTCCGGTTACGTAATCGGTAGGGTCGATGTAAAGCTAGGATTTTTCGGGAAAATCCCCCCCCCCAAAAACGCTTTACACCCAGTTAAATGGATCTAAGTTGGCTAAACCTGGGCCATCTGGGTCGTGCAGGGCCTCGACTTGGATGAAAAACTATAGCAAAACAAAACCAAATCCGGAGATAAGGACGTTACAGAGCAAAAACAAAAAACAAAAAACACACGGACCCATGGATATTTTCATTGTGGAGCAAAGTAATGGTGTGGAAGTTATTCAGTTATAGCGTACAAGGGGAAGATTCTCTGGGCCGTTGAAGCGCTCGGCGTGAAGACTACGACTCGTGTCGTTTTGCCAAAAGTGACGTAAAAGTGTGTATGCACAATCGAGGCGTAGAGAAAGGTGCAAATTAGGAGTTTGAGCTGTGTTTGAGCGATTTAGGGACCGTTCGTGGACCGGTCGTGTTCAGTGTCATCTTGAAGCCCTCGGCATGTAGACTACGATAGGGGTGGTTTGAACTGGAAAGAAGGTCATAGCGCGCATGTGCGGTCGAGGCGTAGTAGCGAACGCCGAGATTTTAGGAGTACGCAGGGCGTGTTTAAGTGCAGGATCTCGTCTTGTGTAGACTCTCGGTGTGTAGACTACGACCGGGGATTGGGGTTGGTTTGGACTGGAAAGGACGTCATAGCGCGCATGTGCGTAGTAGAGAGATATGGCATTTCGGGTGTTAGCTGGGGGGTGTTTGAGGTCATCATTGCTGTAATAATGACGGGCTGGGTCTCGACTTGAAGCCCTCAGCATGTAGACTACGACTAGCGTAGTTTTGACCGGAAGTTTCGTTATGGTGCGCATGCGCAGTCGAGTATTAGTAGCGAAAATGGCAGTTTATGGAGTGCGCAGGGGCACAGGGGCGTGTTTTGGCCATCTGGGGGTCATCTTGGGTCCAAAAATGGCGCGTAGGATGTCGTCTTGCCGTTCGTGGTATAGATGATAAGGTCCATCCCCCTCACACATCTATACCTATCCACTGATGTATTAACGCCATGGCGCAATCAGATGACAGAGAAAGAGAGATGAATAGCAACAAAAAAGCATATTCCGTATTGCACATTTTATTATCCACTACATTGCATCACACTGAACATGGGGGAACCGCGTTGTGCGTTTTTACAATTCGCGTATGCCATTTGTCAGTTTGGTAATGACAAACGTAACGTTGGTCAGCATTACCACGATCCAGTGGGTATCGGGGTGTTGTTCGCAGTCCCATTTCCACTGATCCAAGATATCGCCCTGGATCAAAGCCGGTGTGATGGATAAGAATGCCCTGGTGATTAGTGTCCCTTTTCATATACTTTTATATTGCAACCGAGGACGGACACTGTGTGAAGAAATGTGTCCTAGCTGGGTTAGAAGATAAGAGCCGGGCACTCTTATCCACCGAACATTCTTAACCTCCACACCGGTTCCAACGAACTACGACTGGTGATGGTAAGGGGTGTCGTAGCCTCGGATGTGGTGCTCGGGTAATGATACCGCGGCTGCTCTGTATTCTTATAGCGTAGAATGTATACAAAGGCGAGGTTGAGTCGGAAGGCAATGGTTTGGTTTTTAAAGATCTCCTCGACGTGCCTGTGTAGACGGGAGACGTCGGCCATACCGAAATTTTAGATGTTTTGAATAGGCGATAACGGTGGAAACATTGACGGACAGTGGCCCAATAGTTCCGGTACATCTCACTCACTAGGTGGGCGTCCGGTAAGAAATCCACGTGGCCTTCGACGTCGTCTAGTACTTTACCCGAGATCTTATCATCGTAGTCTGGCTGTTGAAGTAGAGCCGCATCTCATCGGCCATCATAATGGTAGTTAACCTTTACCCGTTGGTCAGCTCTCAAACATACCTGGCATAAGACTACAGTTAATCACTTCCGGGTCAGTGCCCTCGACCTACATTGTTTAGAAATTTGAGAACAGATTTTTATGGATTTTATGAGCTGCGATTTTTCAGCATTTCTGATACATCTGATATTTCAACTTGCAGATGAGGCTTCAAACTGTACTTCCTGGTGTTGATTTGGGCCACTTTGGGAAAAGCATGGTGAATGGAGACATGATCAGTGAAGGGTGAGAAGGCTCCTTGTTTACAAATTGAATGACATTCTGTAGCACCAATCAGCTGTCAGTGGCGGGAATTTGAAATTTCCATGATCAGCATCTGTCAAGACTTTCACAGTTAGTGTCCCACAAGGTGAATATTGTCATGCCAAGTGGATTCATGCATCGGTAATTTTATGAATTTTTTGTGATTTTTTATGCTAATACATAACAAGTAACAAAATTAATAATGGGCTGGTGCCTGACACCTAACATTTTCACATTTGACCAGAGAACTTTAAATCGTCACTGCGGCTACAGTTTTTACTTGATCAGCCCAATTTTTTCCAGGATGACTCATGATCAACGTACAAATATTAGGGTTGTTTCGAATATATGTTATTAAATTATTAATAAAATAAAATATTTTTTTTAATTAATTTTGATCAATGTTTTAATTATTTTTTTTTTTTATTTTTTTGCCAAATGGGGTCCCTCCCACACTTCCTTTCTTTCCTCCTCCTTCCTTCCTTATCGTTCGTTCGTTCGTTCGTTCTCCCATGATATAACTAACAGTGAGTGAGTGAATTAGGCGTTTCCAACGCCCGTCTTAATGCAGTAACGCCAGAACGCTGTACACACACTCACGCGTACGCAGCGGTATCTAGTCCCGAATGTTTTAACGCCCTGGCACAATCAGAAGAGTGACAGGAATATTCAACAAGTTGACAAGTTTGCATATATCGTATCCAAGCTGGGTTATCCGTGTTCTACAATTCATGTGTCAATGATCTGGTCCGCGTATCAGAGCATCGTCGGCTGCTCTTGTCAATCAGAAGCCGCCATTTGTGATGTGTTAATCGTCTGATTGCGTGAAGGAGTTAAGACATTAGGGTTTTGGTATAGAAGTGTGTGTGTGAATGTGTGATTAGAGGTTTTCTTGCCCTCAGCGTTAGGGCATGGAAGCCTCGGGGCGGGCTTTGGGGACGCCTCGTTCACTCACTCACTCATTCAACAACTCATTCACTCAAATCACTCATTCATTCTGTGCCCTGTACCCTAGAGGCGAGGCAATTCTACCACAGTAGACAGCACATGACCCATTTTGAGCCAGAATGCCCATCTATCTTCCACACCCGCCCCTACGTACCCCAAAGTTCCGTCTGTGTCTAACTCTCCTCGAATGCATATGCACATCGTCACTCTCGGTAACGAAAAACACCCCAGTCGTAGCACGAAAGCTTCAATTCGAAGTCATGCATGTCCCATCTGGACCTAGGATGACCCACCTCTCACTCCAAAACTCCGTACTTAAATCTGAAATATTCTTTCTCTACTACTCTTTAAGTGTGCACCCTCGCCAGAACTTCACCGGTAATAGTGGACAACATGCCAGTTTGACACTACCCAACGAGCGCTTCAGTACGACACCAAGAACGGTCAATTTGGATGACGTAGGCAAACTTATACCTCAAAACGCGCACCACACGCCTCATTGCCGAGTGCGCATGCGCACTATTCAACTAACGGCGCTGAGACCCCTGTCAACGTACTCCGCAACGTATATCATCTGATCGATAGCATTCCCACAGCATATACTTTGCTCCATAAAATAATTGACCTCAACTACCCGAAACTCTCACAACAGACTGCTCTATTATTACTATTATCCTACTACGCATGCGCACTATGACTTCCCCTCCGGTAAAAACCACGCTAGTCCGCCTCTTACCACGAGTGCTTCAATATGACACCATCCACGACCCATTTGGACCAGCGATGGCTCACCCCAAGTCTTCAGGTCGATTGCGCATGCGCACGATGACTTTATCGGAGATAGTCAACCAATGGACCCGACCCGAGACCTCCCCCAGTCGTACTCTAAAGTGTCAGCCAAATCGGACAAATGCCCACATTCTATATTTTGTTCCACAAACAAAAAAATCCTAGTGTCCGCAATTCTACTTTATCCCCATCTGGCCTGGTCTATTTGAGGCCTGCTCAGGCCGAGGGGGTGAGGATCGGCAATATACGAGTTGCCAGAGCATTTCTATCATAGCTCTCTAGATTTGTATCTAATACCGCTTATGCCGGTGCTAGGGGCCGTGTGATCATATGATCCAAGTTGCCACATGAGCAGGTACAATAAAAGCGTACCTGAGATACAACACATATCACGAATCGTTAGATTCTTGGTATGTGCTTTAGAATAGGTTAACCGGAAGACTTTTCTGTGAAGTCATGTGGCTCTGTCAGTATGTCGGCACCTCTTCCCACTTCCCTTATATGTGTTGTAATTTCAGTCCCTCTAAATATTTTTCTTTCCCATTGAGGTAGGGGGCTGACACTTACTGCACTATACCCCTGGGTCAAGCTCTACCAGAAAATGTCAAAAATAATCCAAGATGGCCGTTATGATGACGTCACAGTGACATCATTTTCATAAGAGGCATTACGTCGATTTTCGGTCAGATCTTTTCATAATCTGATGTGAAATCAAATAGTTTTTGTTCACTTTTCCTCGCAGAAAAGCAGAAATTTCGAAGAACATGACGAAAATATCACTTTTCTGGTACCATGCTCAGGCGGTTATGCAAATAGGCTCAATATGGCCAACTATGATAAAATACAAAGTTACGGAGTGTCAAGCACTCAAAGTTTTGTCCTTCCGAAGACAGATAGGACAGAGGACCAGGTCTGGTTGGGTTAAGGGATTTCGTTACCTTTCGTTTACCGGAACTATCCAGGTTCATCACACAAAACCAACTTTTGTAGACAAATGAGTATTCATATCAATTGAGAATGAATAATAATAATAGACTACAGGTAAAATGTCAGCTATCTGACAAAATCTCAAAGTTAGTCTTTGGACTTGAGGTATTTTGTGTAGCTAGTACCTGCTACAAGGCCCCTTCAGAACTATTACGCACTTTTGCGTAATGCACCCCCCAGTCATTTCCCTACGCCACTGCTTGATATGCTGCTTTCGTGTTTGGGTTAAAACGAGACAGACGTATATATACATGTAAATGTGTGTAGCTATTATATATAAATTATATGTAGAATTATATTAGAATTTCTAATTGAGTTAGCTATCTCCGAAATGGATTTGTAACTGGGTCTATCTGTATCTAGCATTCCTTGAATATTTCATATTTGCGTCATAATAATATCCTGGTGTATATTATTTGCTAGCTAAGATTCATAGCGTCTCCCTTCCCTCAACGCTATGCCGACGACAAATACGCTTCCCTGTTGGTAACTCGAACATCTCCGTGGCGCTCTTATTATTACCTTTGCGCCGTATTGGGCCTTCATTAACTTGAAAAAATGGGCCGCCATGAATAAAAATACAGAAATGGCAGACTAAATGGCCCTTCGTCGGTCATACATTAATTACACACGTTAAAATTATCCCTATGGAGCCTCAAAATCACCTGAAATCGAGGGTCAAGAAGATGGGCATTTCCGTCATAATAGACCCCGTGTATACAGGGGGTGATGATCACAACACCGATTATGGTTATTTTTATTCATGGCGGCCCATTTTCTCAAATTAATCAAGGTCCAATAGGGCGCAAAGGTAATAATAAGTACGCCATGGAGATGTTCGAGCTACCAACAGGGAAATATATATGTCGTCAGCATAGCGTCGAGGGAAGCGAGACGCTATGAATCTTAGCTAATTATTTGCATGCTACTCTTCCAATATAAACAACTTGCCCATGGCTGACAGCAATCAAGGTCACACCAACCATTCTCTCCTCACCAGAGGCATGCACTCATGTCTACCGGAGGACAATGAACAACAACTTGCCATGATACAATTTATTTATAAACACAGAACAGCCCACCACTCGAACGCCTCGAAACTATATTCTACCTGGGCCCACGACTCGAGCGCCTCAAAAGTTTATTCACCTGACCGACTGAATAACTGGGTCACATAGCTGTTGCTAATGTTGTTCCGGTTTATTTTACGGAGGCATTTATTTATGATCGTGTGTGATTTATACTGTCGAGAACAAATTGGTTTCATTTCAGGACGTGTAGGCCTACAAACGAGCAGTCAGTCTGACCAGGTGTAAGCTTGACAAAAGACGACCAGTCACAACAACTTCAAGTCAACATGATGACAAAGAAACAGGTGACGGTAATAGACTAACTCAGAAACATGGCCTCATACTATCACACCGTAGTGGCGTAGTTTCGTGTCGCATTGTAGTATTTGCAAGTCCGAAGGGTGGTTTCGAAACGGGGTGTTCGTTGAGGGTGAAAATTACTTTCCGGTCGCCAAAGGCACAAAGCCCCGAGATTCCGGAGCATACGGTTGCTTGGCTTCAATTCGTTGTTGTTGTTGTTGTTGTTGTTGTTAGAGAATAATAATGTATTTCTACAACAATACAATTACAATACAATGCTGGTATAGACAATCGAACAATCACAGTTGCGATCTCAACAAGGAGCCTTGCCTTCATGATAGTGAGATCGCAACTCCCACAAAGGAGTTCATTGTGCTCATATAAACTCATGCCACTTTTTGACAGCGAGCTTACAAAATTCAAAATTTCAAAACCTTGCATTTTAATAAGGCCAATTTTGACAGATCATCATGACTTTATTGCAAGTGTATTCACGTCTGTGCCCATTAATTGAAGCGATTAGTTAATTAATTTCTTACCTTACTAAATACAACGAAAATGCAAATGTAGTTGGGACACCCTAAAACAAGTTTCAAAGTTCCCTAGTTCCCAGTTCCAAGTTCCCAGCACCGAAGTTCCATTATAAAAATGCTCTGATTTCGGATTTGAGGATTTTACTTGCTTAGAACTTATATTTTCAATCAAAATGTGATCATATCGAGCATAGATGTCCAACGTGATGGTCTCACAAATAAGATGTTCAATTTTCTTTAATGTTGAAATTTGTGTCGGAATTGCAGCTTTTATTCCATTTCAAAACTGCGAATAAACTTTAAATATATCTGCTAACATTGATGTAATAAAGAAAACCGGTACAACTGACATAATATTAGTATTTGCTACGTCGGTATATAATCTAATTTACCTTTTTCCTGAAATAGAATTTAGTCCGCGAGCGCCGAATACGGAACGCCATACAACTTATACTATAGTTATTGATCCATCAACGAAAGGTAGACTAGTGGGATCATGATATTTATCCTTACAACGGACTGGGTTTTACATGCGTACTCTCGTCACTTCTGCTGCTCAAGGATGAATAGGCCCATCACGGTATATCCACTGCTAACAATTGGTCTATAATGATACGGGAAAATGGATGACCAGGTCTACATATATTTTGGATCGGTGAAATTCATTCTAAAACAGTTGCATTTCAATGCTCCTTAAAACGCATGGAAAAAAATACATACCAGGAATAGGCCAAGGGGGAAATGTCTACTGGGGGAAACGCCCACTGGGGGAAATGTCCGTACTCTGATCAATCATATATGTACTCATTTTATACTGTTGACCATCACAATTTTTGAACTTGAAAGAAAATATGATTATGCAGCTTTTGGATTTAAAAATACTCAGCTGTATACCTTCACACTCCAATTAATTTTGCTATGTAAACTTCGCATATCCTCTGATGGTGGCCATAATTTTGGTATTTAGATATGATCATCTTTGCCTTTGAAGGCTTAAATTACTCTAACATGAAAAAGTGTCTTAGAACTGTTATTCTGGGGCGCCAGTAATTCCAGTAATAGTTTATGAGTTATCAAGTGTTTTCAGAAGTACACGGGTATGGTAGGCCGTAGGGGACAAAATCGCCATTAGGTGTAGACACATATTCTTAGCCAATCACAGAGTTATATTACGTGTAGACATTAATTATTATCTGTCTACATACAATTTAATTCGATATCATATCGAATTATTTTATATCCGTATACATATTATTTAGATACTGCATCAAATATTTCGATGCTACATCAAATTAATTTGTATCCCCATTCAAATCATTTAGATACTTTATTGAATCAATTTGTATCCGTATACATATTATTTAGATATGGCATCCCAATATTTAAATTGCGGCTGGCCGTAGGGGTCAAAAATCGGCATTTGGTGTTGACACATATTATAAGCCAATCACAGAGCTGTTTTACGTGTAGACATTAATTATTATATGTCTACAAACAATTTAATTTGATATCATATCGAATTATTTTATGTCCGTATACATATTAGTTAGATACTGCATCAAATATTTCAATGCTACATCAAATTACTTTGTATACGCATTGCAGATGATTTAGATATTGTATCGAATCATTTTGTTTCTGTATACATATTATTTTATATGGTATCCTGAATATATTTCGATATAGCATCGTATTGAACCAATGAAATCGTCGGAATTATAGACACCATAAATCACTTCCGTTCCTATAATCACTACAGCCAATAGAATCAACTTTTATGAAAAAGTTTGGCTATGTGCAGTATGACGGGAGAAGCGTCAGGGAGGCGATCGCTTCCCGCCATTCTCCAAGCACAGAATGGTGTGCTGAATGCTGCCATAGACTATAGCTTCGTTATGGCGCCGTGACACATGTGGCCACGCGTGGAATCTGTAACGCACGTTGTGATTGGTTGCTCCATTTCTACAGGAAACAGAACATTTTGTGGCGGAAGCGATTACTGCATGTCATACATATTTCCAGTGGTCGTGACTGAATGAATTATGTATGACATATTTAATGAATTATGTATGACATATATAATGAATTATGTATGACATACATGAAACTGTTATATGATTGATTGAAATGTGTCTACACCAAATAGCCATTTTTGTCCTCTTTGGCCAACCACACTTTTAATATTGGGATGCCATATATAAATAATATGTACACGGATACAAAATGATTTGAATGGGGATACAAATTAATGTGATGTAGCATCGAAATATTTGATGCAGTATCTAAATAATATGTATACGGATATAAAATAATTCGATATGGTATCGAATCAAATTGTATGTAGACATATAATAATTAATGTCTACACGTAAAACAGCTCTGTGATTGGCTAATAATATGTGTCTACACCAAATGGCGATGTTTGTCCCCTACGGCCTATCGTACACGGGGGTTCGAATACGCCACCATCAAGGCACATTGCCGTACGGCGAATTCAGGAAGGATTTATCCTAATTAGTTATATCCCAAGGTGGAAGAAAACTGAATATCTTATTTTAAAGGCCGCTTTAAACATCTCTGCTCGATATGATCACATTTTGATGGAAAATAAAAGTTCTAGGTAACAAAAAGTTCAAATCCGAATTCACAGCATTGTTATATGGGAGCTTGGAGCTGAGGAGTTCGGAACTTGGAACTTCGGAACAGGGAACTTCGGAAATTTGAAACTTGTTTTAGGGTTTCCCCTTATATAGTCAAGATACTAATTGAAACCCTGACCCACAAATTCATATAATGACGAGCAACGTCTGAACAAGGGAGAAAACTCATACTGGTTCGTTTCGCAGTTGATTGTGGAGAAATAGTTCAGTTACTAGCACTTTTTCACACACAGTTATCATTCAGTAGATGGCATACACGTACGTCGGGTAATTTAGAGAGAGAGAGAGAATTAAATTTTACTATTACAGCGAGACTAATCTGTGCTGTCTTGCACGGGACTTTCGTGACGATAATGGGACTTGTGATGATGGGAATTATAGGATAGGAGGTCATTTTATTCTTGTACAATTTTTTATGTAATTGCTAAGAACAAAACGACAAGCCAAACAACTGTGCCCAACCACTGTGACTTTTCCCTCATACCGATAAAAAGTTATGTTTCATACACCGAGTGATACCCTGTTCTAGTTATTAGAGCATTTCCATAAAGTGGATGCTCTTATGTTTTCATGAGAAACGGCTCCGCCGCCGCCGCCGCGACTTTGAACGTGAATATCTCTGAAACCGTTAAATATTTTCGGGTCAGACTTGATGTGCTATCTCCTTAGGCCTGGGAAATTTGTCTGGTTGTGTTTCGATACCCGCTGCTCACCACTAGGTGGCATTGTAGTCAGAGCATAGGTAAACCTTTCTCTGAAGATTTCGTCTGAACGGCTTGTCTGATTTCTTTGAAATTTTATTACAATGGTCTTGAAGGATAGTCAATGTGCTGAAAAGGTTTTGGTGTAGCTGGCCTAATTATAAAGGCAAGTTTTGTTGCGTCTCAAAAAAAAGTTTTTCGTGAAATTAAAATTCACCAATTCGCTTGGAGAAATATTTAAAAACTGTTCTATTCTAGGTTGCCAAGCATAAATATAGGATTGCCGACATGATAATTCCCTTTCGGTGCGAACCAAAATGCCATTTAAATGAAAAATCTCATTTATCTGACTTAACGTCAAAACCTCCATAACCATTATCATGATTAAAGTTTTTTCCATTGAACTCTTATGTGCCATCTCCCTAGGGCTTTAGATTTCACCTGCTTGTTTTTCGTGGCACCACTAGGTGGCGCTATAGACATGAATGCAGGTAAACATGTGTAACATCATAATTCTGAACAACGTGTTTGATTTCCATGAAATTTGGGTATAATGATCTTGCAAGATAGGCAAAGAACTGACAAGATTTTGGTGATGTTGGCGAATCATGGAGACGCATTTTTTCATCTCAAAATAAGATTTTGTTCTCACAAAAATGGAAATTTGCTTCTTAATCAGAGAAAAGTAATTCTATTTTGCTGAGCATGAATGTAACATTCCTAGTGTTATAATTCACATCCCTTGTAGGGCCAAATGGCCATTTTTTTAAATATATGAAAGTCCAATATCTACATTCCCCAGGCCACATCTGAGGAGTTTGCTTTTGAATTGAATTGAATTGAAACTTTATTCACCAGATTTAATAATATATACAGATAAGTGACAGTAGATAGCTAGACTGGCGGGAATAAAACCCTAGCGGGTTTGTTGTATCCCATAAAACAATAATATTGAAATCATATTAACAAGAGTAGAATATTATCATTCGTTTCTTAGCTGAATGGCGAATAAAGATACTGAAACAATGATGGCAGTGACATATATTATTGGTACCCTCGAGGACGTCACGATGGGTCCGTTCAAAATACACAATAGGTGGAATATTTCTATACAATATTTCCAAGAGAAGTATCCCAATCAAGTAAAACAGCAATCGAGATTGATGGGTAATACTGATTTTGGTACGAACATCACATATTAGTCTGATTGATAAGATATCTCGACAATTCATTCTTAAATAAGGATTTAGAAGTAATGGATTTTAATTTCGAAGACAGAGTGTTCCAGATACGTGGACCTTTGAGTTTCACACTGTGAAATGAAAGTTGAGAACGACAAGGATTACGAGTAAGATTTAGTTTGGACTGTCTTGTTGGGTATTGATGTGTTGTTGATTGTTTCGTGAAGTAGCTTCTGTAAAGTGATGGAAGAAATACACCATGGTAAATAAATTGATGACAGAAAATCAAGGTACAATAGATGTCAATTTTGTTCACTGGTAGGATATTCATTTGTTTAAAGAGAGGTGCAGAATGCGCATATTTCTCACTCAGAGTGACAATACGAATGAGTCGTTTTTGTGGTAAGGCCAGCGGCCGGACGTGTGATGGATAGGTGTTGGCCCAGACCAAATTACAGTAGGTGATATAAGAGTAAAAAAGGGAGTAGTATAATACGATAAGTGTCTTTCTGTTAAGAAAGACATGTAGGTTCGTCATGTAGGTTCGTGATATTGTTCATCATTGGGTGGCACTATAGAGAGTAAACTTATATAGCACATTTTATTGGTATTTCATCTGTTCATGCAGTTTATTATTGCCAGATGGACGAAGGACTTCAAAGGACAAAGTTTGTTTTGATTGAAATTGAATGACCACCTCTCATACGGATTTTGCAGCCCATCAACATACTGCTTGATTTATATCTCATTATACATTCTTTTTTACAATTACTAATTTTATTAACATTGTGGTTTAAAAATGGATTGAAAGGGCATTGGTGCTGTTAGCGCTGGCATAATCACATGGCATAGGGTAAAGTCAGCTAAATATATCTAAATCTAGGCTACATCAACCCCTGCTTACACACATAACTAAAATGCAGTCAGAGAAAATATGTGTATGGTCAGTATGGAGAATTGCAAGGATTCAAGTGGGCTTGAAGTCAGGCCATTTTGGTCGAATAGACATACTGTAACACTGATATTCTGCTTTACCTTTGAATCAGGCCTCATATTGTAGGCCTGTATGTTGACCATTCAGTTAATAAAACCTGTAATGGTTGACTTATTGTATAATGCACTTTACATAAGTGAACTAGTAGACTGCTTGCGTCAACAAAGTAAGCGCTTCATTTCCGAATCAGTGCTTCAAAGATTTTTGAAGTGGAACTTATACATACCTGCTATATGGCACATTCCACCTGGGAAATTTTTACATGTATATCTAATTGAAGTAATCCATTGGAACCACTGATGATTTTCCAATAATAGAGAAGAAAAGGAACTCCGAGTAGGGATGACAATTTCATTCTGTATATTTTGCTATTAGTTATAGCATCTTCAACAGTGAACAAAGTTACAAACAGCTCCATACGCACAGTATATATACAAGATATAATGTGATCTTAGCCAATACACATTTATGAATAGGTAAGCCAGTAAATTATGTCCGTCAGGTTGGACGGATATTAAAATGCTGTCATTTTCAGAAACTGTTAATTGTTAAGCGATAACCTGACAGCGATCTACAAATGGTGTGATTCAGGTGATACAATACACACTCTAATTGATGAAAACAATACATAATCTGTTTATCTGGCAAGAACTAAGTAAACTGTGCATAAATGAATAAAGTATGGTGATATAGTGAGTGTGTACCTACATTGAATATTTCTACACGTCATGAAGTTTGGATAAGGACTGTCATTTTAAGATAATATACATGTAGGTATAATTTTCTTGGCAATCCACATCAGAGTTGATGGAAACCTACAAATGTAACTCGCATGTTTCATAATTGTATATTCCCATGCGAGTTACAACATTTGTGGAGTGTGTATTGTAACACCTGAATCACACTATTTGTAGATCACTGTCAGGTTATCGCCTAACATTTTACAATTTCTGCAAATGGGGGCATTTTAATATCCGTCCAACTTGACTGACATAATTCACTGGCTTACCTATTCATAAATGTGTATTGGCTAAGATAACATTATGCCTTGTATACATAGTGTGCGTATGGAGCTGTTTGTAACTTTGTTCACTGCTTAAGATGCTAGAACTAATAGCGAGATATCCAGGGTTAAAAAAAGAAGATGATATTTAATGATGCCCCAAAATGAACTGAATTTTCTGTGTCATCTGTCTGTCTGATCAGAAGCATAATTAATGAAATTGACTGACATTCACCTGTTTTATTGAGGTCAAATTTAGCATTAGCAATAATTTTTAAAGGAGGGAAGATGGGCTCTCCAAATTCATCATACTTGTGCAATTGCTGACTGACTAGAAGCCTATCCCAGTTGACTGAACCTATTTTCTCAAGGTAATATACTTTATGTTTTGATATAACATGAAATATAGCTAGGCATTCTAAATTGATGCCACAAATGCAACTGATGATGAACCTGAAGTCAATGAATATGACTGATGTTGACCTATTTTCTAAAGATCAAAAACTGTATGTTAAGTCACATGTTAACTGCCAACATAAACTCCAAATCTAACATTGTCCTCATTTTGTTGTGGCTGTGGTTGTCTTCCAGAACAATCTAGCGAATTTTGCATGTATCCAACAGCCTCAGCTTTCAACAGTAACTTAAAACCATGCTGTATCGGCTGAGCTGTTGAAACACCCTCCATTTCCTAGCTCCGACATACTGCATCACTGTCGAAATATGACAGAGTGATAGATCACACAGCCAGTGAAGGTTCCTGATTTACATTGAATGTCGTTATTGCCCAAGCAGTATTAGCAGCATTTTACAACAATAACAATTCGCTGACTTACAGTGAAAAATTATAATGAAAGGTATTTATTTTTTGTTGTTTTTCATTTTTATTTGCTGGCATTGCTTCAGATAGAATACAACAGCCTAATTCATACAATCAGGAATAAAAAGGGGGTTAAAGTATTTATGTTCAAACTTTCATGGGAAATATAAAAGTGGCAATTTGAAATTTTATTTTTATTCGATTTGTTAATGTCGGCCAGCCCATGAAACGCAAAATAAAGTTGATGTTGCCTCACACTGGGTTTCGCCCATTGGTGAAGAAATCCCTTCTAAGAGGCACTTCTACCAGTGATGATTCCTGATTGCTCATCCTTCAGGGCCTGATTCCTGATTGCCACCCCTAATTGGGGAGATCTAAAGCCCTGTAAGTACCAAATTATGTGTTACAAAATTATCTGGGGAAATGCTCTTCGCCCGTTTTTCAAACGGGCTTTCATTATAATAGGATATAGGCATACATCCGATGTATATTACAATAGTGTTTTATTTCCTTATTTTCTTTCTAAAATATTTAATTAATATATCAAACATGAACATGTTGGTGTCTGATTGAAAAGGCCGAGGACATACTGTCATGTTGTATTGAAGACTATTGCCGACATTCGTTTTCTCGTTAGCACTCTATTACTAGGCAACAGCCGGACCAGTCGGGGAGAATGTATTGGTCAGCCTTAGTCAACCCAAGTAATGACGTATACCTATTGGCCGGAATTCACCAAATTGTGATTGGTGAACCACAATTTAATGAAAAATCTAGTCGGGTACATCAGATGGTAACTAAGATTTGGCCATTTTGTTTTGTTCCAAACTGAAAGTGTGCCAGCAAGCATTTATGCAGTATATTTATGGTTATCTACATATAAGGAAACTGTGTTTGTGGTGGAGATGGGGGCAGGGAAGGGGGAAGGGGATTCAACTCGAATTGAAAATATTGATGTCTCCCACAAGAATACAGCATTTTCACTTTCCTCCACTGTCGACTGAAATGTAGTGAGTGCTACCTCCACCCCGTCCGCTAAAATGATCGTAAAACGATGAACATGATCAACATAAATGTATATATTATTGGACAGATTATTTCTCTGGGATTTCAAATACATGTATTGTGAAAACATTGGTTATGAGATTGATACGTATAAAGTTATTCTAATTCAAATGCTTATATGTTTCCTTAAAATGAGCTTTCATATTCACACGAGAAGCTCCAAGTCTTTCGTTCCCCTTCAACAAAATATTGACGCCACAGTTTGTTTTGGGGTTTTTTCTTCAAAATTTGGCCTATATCTTTTTCTGTGCAATTTTATGGTTTTTCAATTGAACAAAATTGACAAAATGCGATGGTCACATTTTGAACATTAATATCTCAGCAACCAGAACAACAATTAGAAAACTCTGGCAACGTTTTTTTCTTTACTTAGTTCAGAGACTGGGCCAAATTTCAAACTCCCATGATGGAATATTTCTAGAAATAATCATGTTGAAGTGATGGACAAATTAGGGCCTATTAACCGATAGTGAGTACCCCTGCAGTATTTGTGTGAGACGTCTCAATTTCAAGCCCAGCTTTACAGGGGTAAAAACGTTCGGTGTCCGGTTATTTTCGCTTAGTTTGACCTAACGAAACGCGAGTAGTATATAAAACACGGAAAAGGTCATATTGCCCTCTTTGCACTTAAACTTGAGGGGTAACTCTTGATCCCCGTGGAGGGTCCGACACCTTGAGCCACCAGCTCAAGGTTATAGATTGCATCAGCATTGGCTGTGTGCCAAGTTTTGACCATTATAAGTCTGGCAACCTTTGACCTTGTATTCCTCCGCGGTGATGCGGTCATGTCTGGCGGTGATGCGGTTGCGGAAAAAAGCTTCCGCGGAGAAAAAGTAGTCCCCAGACTTCAAATACGCTGCATGGTTCGATTGGGTCGTATGAGGTATCAATGTGAAGCATTCGTGAAGGGGCATCTGATGGGCTGGGTGTGGGGTTGAAATATCGTCATTCTGCGCATGCGCGGTGGGCAAAGGGTATGAAAATAGACGTTTTGGGGTCTAGGTGGACCACTAATGGTCCGATTGGGTCGAGTGAGGTATCAATGTGAAACCTATGTGAGAGGGCATCCGATGGGCTGTGTGTGGGGTTGAAATATCGGAATTCTGCGCATGGGCAGTAGACCAAGGCTATGGAAATAGACGTTTTGGGATCTAGGGGAGCCCCTAATGGGCCGATGGAGTCGTATGAGGTATCAATGTGAAGCATATGTGAGGGGGCATCCGCCTGGACTAGTGTCTCAGCCGTTGTCAACATTCTGCGCATGCACAGACAGGGAATTGTGGGAAAAGGGTATGGAAATAGACGTTTTGGGATCTAGGGGAGCCCCTAATGGGCCGATGGAGTCGTATGAGGTATCAATGTGAAGCATATGTGAGGGGGCATCCGCCTGGACTAGTGTCTCAGCCGTTGTCAACATTCTGCGCATGCACAGACAGGGAATTGTGGGAAAAGGGTATGGAAATAGACGTTTGGGGTCGAGGTGGGCCACTCGTGGTCCTATGGCGTCGTGTGAGGTATCCATGTGAAGCAATCGTGCAGGCGCATCCCACGGGGTGGGTGACACGTGGAACTGACGTAATTCTGCGCATGCGCAGTAGACCAAGTGTATGAAAATAGACGTTTTGGGATCTAGGTGGACCCCTAATGGGCCGATGGAGTTGTATGAGGTATCAATGTAAAGCATTCGTGAAAAAGCATCTGCCTGGACTAGTGGCTCGTTCGTGCTCAACATTCCGCGCATGCGCAGACAGGGAATTGTGGGAAAAGGGAATGGAAATAGACGTTTTGGGATCGACATGGGCACTATTGGTCCGATGGAGTCAAGTGAGGTATCAATGTGAAGCACACGTGAGGGAGCATCCGACCGGTGGATTTGGGGTAGGAATATCGTCGTTCTGCGCATGCGCAGGCAGGCCGTAGTATGGAAATAAACATTTTGGGGCCGATATAGCCCACTAGTGGTCCAAATGGGTTGTGGGAGGTGTCAAAGTGAAGCTTTTGTGGGGTAGAGTCAGAATGGCGTGTTTTTAACTGCAAGTCGCGTCAGTCTGCGCATGCGCAGTTGGGTGTAGTAAGTAAAGTGGCCATTTTGGGAAAGTGAAGGCAGGTATTTGGTGTAGAGATGGACCACTATTGCTCCAAATGCGTCGTGTGGGGTATCATTTTGTAGTTCTCGGGGGTGTAGACTCCGATTTGAAGGATGTCCACTCCATCTGTGACGTCATCGGTGACGTCATCAGTAGGAGTAGTAGCCAAAGTGGGCATTTTGGGGATGTGAAGGAAGGTGTTTTGGGGTAGAAATGGGCCATCCTTGGTCCGAATGTGTCGTGTAAAATGGCATCTTGTAGCAATTACAAGCGTCTAGTTCGTCATTCACAATTCAGCCGTCGTCCATTAGAGAATATCCGCGTCCATAGTCCAACGCCCGCCAACGCCAAGCTCAACGCTTCAACGCCCTGGTGAATTAGCCCAAAATCTCTGATTTTCATGAAATTGTCACCAATTCATTGTATATGCAGTGACGCCCGTGAACGCCCGCCTTAACGCCCAGCATAACGCCTTGATGCCATGATATAGACAGATGAGAGAAAAACAACAACAACAACAAGGATGAGAGAACAACAACAACAACAAGTTTTCATATAGTTTATTCTCCCCAATGTTACATCATACCCAAGCTGGGGGAGCCGCGTTGGGTAGGTTTACAATTCGAGAAGACTCTTGTCCAATCAGAGACAGCCATTTGGCCCTGTCATATTCGTTCTTGCCCGTTAGATGTATTCTCGGCTGCACTTGTCCAATCAGAAGCCGTTCTTAAGAAAGTCCCATCTTCGGCCATGTTCGCTCTCATCCGTTTGTTCTAATCGTCGCCGGGCAGGCCTGGATATTCGTCGGGCAGCATATCCAGAAACAGTTGTTTGCGCATTCTAATCGCATTTTCAAGGGCCTCGGTGGGTGGTAACCCCAGATCCTCTTCCAAGTGACGCTTGGTCTTCATGATGGACCTGTGCGTGGGGTCGCCTTTCATTTCAAGCGGTAGTAAGGTATACTGTTCATAGATCGCCATGGCTGTTTTCCTGATGCGGGGCCGCATTTCGGTGTACGCCTGTTGTAAGTTATCCTGTCCCGCGTCCTCGATCGCTTCAGCGTGAGTATTGATAGCTGCTGTCACAATACGATCCCAGAAGGTAGGTTCTGCTTCACTTCCCTGGAATGTAGGCTGACTATCTGAGGTCAAGCTCTCCATATCAGTAGATAGACTGTCAGGAATCTTGGATTCGGTATCAGTCGATACACCCTCATCGATCTCTGTATCAGCGCCCGATTCAACGGACTCCTCGGCGTCTTCAATCCCATGT
This sequence comes from Hanleya hanleyi, assembly GCA_036873755.1. Classification (NCBI taxonomy): domain Eukaryota; kingdom Metazoa; phylum Mollusca; class Polyplacophora; order Lepidopleurida; family Hanleyidae; genus Hanleya; species Hanleya hanleyi. The sequence continues at coordinate 245,399 of JAVTVY010053747.1, forward strand.
ATATTTTTCTGGTGTCGCATCATATCGTAATGTCTGGTGAACGTGCGTTCACACTCAGAACAAGTATAAGCCATGTTGACGGTTGAACGTCGACTGTGCGTGTTTTGCGAATACACTTGCTTTCATAGACAGTGACGCCCGCCAACACCCACTGTTACGCCTTAACGTCCTATATGTACGCCTTAACGTTCGTCTCAACGCTTTAACACACTTTCTTAACGCTTTAACGTCGTTTAATGATGCGTTCAAACAAATGTTGCTTTTGTGCTATTGCTCTGACATACGCCGCTTTCCAATTCATGCCCGAGGTTTTCAACATCGACGCTGTTCTTTCGATTTCCATATGGACTGGGTCCTTGTCCAACAATTCCATATGGGTCACGAGGTCGACATACTGCTGACGTAAAGCCCGTCGTAGTCTGGGTGCCAATCTGTTATGGGCTAAAATTGCGGCTTCTGTTTTCGAATATCCTTTGTGTTGAAACTTGTTTCCTGTGGCCCTCAACGTCTCGCCCAACTCGGCGTCCATACTTTCTTTGAACAAAGCCTTCCATAACCTCGAGTTCACATTATGTTCATTCCCTTGTACGGGTTCGGGTTGGTCCTTCACGGTTGGGTGATATTTCGGGACTGATGGTATGAAGCGGACTCGCTGTATGGAGGTGGGTTGCTGCTGCTGCTCTGCCAGGAGTGGACTCGGCGGATGGTGTAGGGGTATATGACGTTGCGGTGATTCCTCGCCGGGTAACAGGTGGGTCGTCAGCCGACCATCTTCGGGGGTATGGGCTTTCAAATCTACGAACAGGTAGCCGTACGGACGATTTGTCGCCCCTTGAAACGCCTGCATGAAATGGTCGATGTTCTGAGGATAAATTCGACTACCAAACACACAAAGTATTGGCAGTTCAAGGCAATATCTCTGGACGCCTTCCCTTGAGGAAACAGATTCTGGGGCAAATAGATGACGGACAGATTCCGATGATGGGATCCTTTAGTAAACAAGTCGGCGACGTGTGAATTGTCCTTGGCCGCAGTCATTAGATCATCTAGCACTACCACGTTGGTCTGCTCGGGGTCAAAGTAATACGGTTCGTTTATGTCGTGGGGAATCCCTGGGACGAAGCTCACATTCTGTAACCTTGTAGTTTCGTAGGCGGGCTGCCATTGACTATAACACCAAACAACACGTGTCGGAGCTGGGGTTCCCACACCTGCCTCTAAGAACTTCATCACCCAGGACGTCTTTCCACATGCCGTAGGGCCGCTCACCGTCATCGTATATGGATGCTCTACTGCTCTTGTTGGACCTATAGCGGGACTCGGCTGTGTCTCTTGGTTGTGTTTGCGTTGAATGTGCCTGAGCATACTATCGCGACGAGAGAAGGTTCTCTGACAGAACGTACACGTACACGACATGTTCATCAATCGACCAATACATATGGACTGATGAGGGACACATGTTCATTCCTATATTTACAGACACTACCATCACCACCACACACCACCACCAACACCACCACACACCAACACCACCACCAACGCCACCACCAACCCCACAACCGGGCGTCATCTATATTGAAGCTCAGAGCTCGGAAATGACGTCATCGCAGGCATGCGCGTGTACCTGTGCTGCACCCGCACCCTGGTGTACCCTATTCCCTACGGACTATAGGGTACAGGGTGCAGCACAGGTACACGCGCATGCCTGCGATGACTTCATTTCCGAGCTCTGAGCTCCACAAGCTTTGAGCTCCGAGAGCTCCGATCCAAGAGCTCTGCCACACGGGGGCTACCACCACCACCGGGCGTTGACGCCCGTCAACGCGCGGTGGTGGCGTTGGTGGTGGCGTTGGTGGTGGTGTTGGTGGTGTGTGGTGGTGGTGGTAGTGTCTGTAAATATAGGAATGAACATGTGTCCCTCATCAGTCCATATATATTGGTCGACAGCTGAACATGTCGTGTACGTGTACGTTCTGTCAGAGAACCTTCTCTCGTCGCGATAGTATGCTCAGGCACATTCAACGCAAACACAACCAAGAGACACAGCCGAGTCCCGCTATAGGTCCAACAAGAGCAGTAGAGCATCCATATACGATGACGGTGAGCGGTCCTACGGCATGTGGAAAGACGTCCTGGGTGATGAAGTTCTTAGAGGCAGGTGTGGCAACCCCAGCTCCGACACGTGTTGTTTGGTGTTATAGTCAATGGCAACCCGCCTACGAAACTACAAGGTTACAGAATGTGAGCTTCGTCCCAGGGATTCCCCACGACATAAACGAACTGTATTACTTTGACCCCGAGCAGACCAACGTGGTAGTGCTAGATGACCTGATGAGTGCGGCCAAGGACAATTCACACGTCGCCGACTTGTTTACTAAAGGATCCCATCATCGGAATCTGCCCGTCATCTATTTGCCCCAGAATCTCTTTCCTCAAGGGAAGGCGTCCAGAGATATTGCCTTGAACTGCCAATACTTTGTGTTGTTCTCCAATCCCATTGACAGAGCACAAATCCGTGTGTTTGGTAGTCGAATTTATCGTCGGCTGACGGCCCACCTGTTACCCGGCGAGGAATCACAGCAGCGTCATATACCCCTATACCATCCGCCGAGTCCACTCCTGGCAGAGCAGCAGCAGCAACCCACCCCCATACAGCGAGTCCCCTTCATACCATCAGTCCCGAAATATCACCCAACCGTGAAGGACCAACCCGAACCCGTACAAGGGACTGAACATAATGTGAACTCGAGGTTATGGAAGGCTTTGTTCAAAGAAAGTATGGACGCCGAGTTGGGCGAGACGTTGAGGGCCACAGAAAACAAGTTTCAACACAAAGGATATTCGAAAAAAGAAGCCGCAATTTTAGCCCATAACAGATTGGCACCCAGACTACGACGGGCTTTGCGTCAGCAGTATGTCGACCTCGTGACCCATATGAAATTGTTGGACAAGGACCCAGTCCATATGGAAATCGAAAGAACAGCGTCGATGTTGAAAACCTCGGGCATGAACTGGAAAGCGGCGTATGTCCGAGCAATAGCACAAAAGCAACATTTGTTCGAACGCATCATTAAACGACGTTAAAGCGTTAAGAAAGTGTGTTAAAGCGTTGAGACCAGCGTTAAGGCGTACATGTAGGACGTTAAGGCGTAACAGTTGGCGTTCGCGGGCGTCACTGTCTATGAAAGCAAGTGTATTCCCAAAACACGCACAGTCGACGTTCAACCGTCAACATGGCTTATACTTGTTCTGAGTGTGAACGCACGTTCACCAGACATTACGATATGATGCGACACCAGAAAAATATACATGGGATTGAAGACGCCGAGGAGTCCGTTGAATCGGATGCTGATAACAGAGATCGATGAGAGTGTATCGACTGATACCGAATCCAAGATTGCTGACAGTCTATCTACTGATATGGAGAGCTTGACCTCAGATAGTCAGCCTACATTCCAGGGGAGTGAGGCAGAACCTACCTTCTGGGATCGTATTGTGACAGCAGCTATCAATACTCACGCTGAAGGGATCGAGGACGCGGGACAGGACAACTTACAACAGGCGTACACCGAAATGCGGCCCCGCATCAGGAAAACAGCCATGGCGATCTATGAACACTATACCTTACTACCGCTTGAAATAAAAGGCGACCCCACGCACAGGTCCATCATGAAGACCAAGCGTCACTTGGAAGAGGATTGGGGTTACCACCCACCGAGGCCCTTGAAAATGCGATTAGAATGCGCAAACAACTATTTCTGGATATGCTGCCCGACGAATATCCAGGCCTGCCCGACGACGATTAGAACAAACGGATGAGAGCGAACATGGCCGAAGATGGGACTTTCTTAAGGACGGCTTCTGATTGGACAAGTGCTGCCGAGAATACATCTAACGGGCAAGAACGAATATGACAGGACCAAATGGCGGTCTCTGATTGAACAAGTCTTCTCGAATTGTAAACCTACCCAACGCGGCTCCCCCAGCGTGGGTATGATGTAACATTGGGGAGAATAAACTATATGGAAACCATGGTTGTTGTTGTTGTTGTTGTTGTTGTTCTCTCATCCTTGTTGTTGTTGTTGTTCTTCTCTCATCTGTCTATATCATGGCGTCAAGGCGTTATGCTGGGCGTTAAGGCGGGCGTTCACGGGTGTCACTGCATACACAATGAATTTGTGACAATTTCATGAAAATCAGAGCTTTTGGGCTAATTCACCAGGGCGTTGAAGCGTTGAGCTTGGCGTTGGCGGGCGTTGGATTATGGACGCGGATATTCTCTAATGGACGACGGCTGAATTGTGAATGACGGACTAGACGCTTGTAATTGCTACAAGATGCCATTTCACACGACACATTCGGACCAAGGATGGTCCATTTCTACCCCAAAACACCTTCCTTCACACCCCCAAAATGTCCACTTTGGCTACTACTCCTACTGATGACGTCACCGATGACGTCACAGATGGAGTGGACATCCTTCAAATCGGGGTCTACACCCAGAGAGCTACAAAATGATACAATAGTGCAATAGTGGTCCATCTCTACACCAAATGCCTGCCTTCACTTTCCCAAAATGGCCACTTTACTTACTACACCTCACGTGTGCTTCACATTGATACCTCACTTGACTCCATCGGACCAATAGTGGCCCATGTCGATCCCAAAACGTCTATTTCCATTCCCTTTTCCCACAATTCCCTGTCTGCGCATGCGCGGAATGTTGAACACGAACGAGCCACTAGTCCAGGCAGATGCTCCTTCACGACTGCTTTACATTGATACCTCATACAACTCCATCGGCCCATTAGGGGTTCACCTAGATCCCAAAACGTCTATTTTCATACCCTTTTCCCACAATTCCCTGTATGCGCATGCGCGGAATGTTGAACACGAACGAGCCACTAGTCCAGGCAGATGCTCCTTCACGACTGCTTTACATTGATACCTCATGCGATTCCATAGGACCACGAGTGGCTTACCTAGATCCCAAAACGTCTATGTCCATACCCTTTTCCCACAATTCCCTGTCTGCGCATGCGCAGAATGTTGACAACGACCGAGACACTAGTCCAGGCAGATGCCCCCTCACATGACCCCATCGGCCGACTAGGGGCTTACCTAGATCCCAAAACGTCTATCTCCATACCCTTTCCCCACAATTCCCTGTCTGCGCATGCGCAGAATGTTGACAACGGCTGAGACACTAGTCCAGGCGGATGCCCCCTCACATATGCTTCACATTGATGCCTCATACGACTCCATCGGCCCATTAGTGGCACCCCTAGATCCCAAAACGTATATTTCCATACCCTTGGTCTACTGCGCATGCGCAGAATGCCGATATTTCAACCCCACACCCAGCCCATCGGATGCCCCCTGACATAGGTTTCACATTGATACCTCGCTCAACCCAATCGGATCATTAGTGGTTCACCTAGACCGCAAACGAAACTACCGGTATTTCTAAACGCTAGCTAACGAAACGCTTTTTTAACTTAGCGATTTGATGGGAATATTCCATATAGTTTCGTTCATATATTGCGCTAAGCTTAAATCGTTTCGTTCAGGACCCTCGGTGGCCGAGTGGCCTAAGGCGCTTCGCTGGTGACCGCTAGCCTCACACCGCTGAAACGGCACGGGTTCGAGCCCAGTTGGTCCATGTGTGAAAGTTTGTCAGTTACTTGCCAAAGGGCGGTGGTTCTCTTCGGGTACTCCGGCTTCCTCCACCAACCAAACTGACTGTCACCATATGAGTGAAACAAACTTGAGTGTGACATTAAGCCAAATTCCCTCCCTCACTCGTTTTGTTCACCAAGCGAAACAATATTTGTTTTCCGGTACCAGTGTTTCTACACCATACTTCTCTTTTAAAGTCCGGTGGATTTTTTTTCCTTTTCTCTCCATCTTGAAACAACCTAAAAATTAACAGCTTGTGATCAACACTCAGTCGCCGAACCATTGTACAAATGAAATAACAGACCAAATAGTACTTTCGCCCGACGAAGCAACCGTGGTGTGGCCGGTGATATTTATTTAACAACAACAACAACAACAATAATTAACGGATGATTAACATAAACGCGTTCGTGAAACGCGTTTCAAGCGAAACGAAAGATAAATGAACATACCGATGAATCAAACGCGTTTGCGAGATATAAACGCTTTTTTTGAGAAGCAAACGAAACGAATACAAAACGCGTTCAGAACGCTATTGAAACGCGTTCCAAACGCTAATAGAACGATATTCACCGGACACCGAACGCTTTTACCCCTGTAGCTCAACTCTATGAGGCACAAAACTTTCCGCTCATAATAGTATTTGGGTGAATATTTCTTGGTTTAGGTGGAATTTTAACCTTCAAATTATTATGTGCATAACAAATTTGTTCGTCAGTTTTGACCTCAGGCGGATTACATGCCCTTACATGCTTATTTCACCACCACACTCCCGCTTCACCAGTGTGGGGAAGCTATGTTCGTGTCTTGAGTTATCATTGAGTCTTTGAACGCCGAAATTATTTAACGGACGACGGCTGAATATTGAATGAAGGACAAGACGCTTGCATCTTCACTTATTATCTTTTGCAGATTTTCCTGATTGCCAATGGATTGGCTCTGATGCTCATTATACTCGCCGTCTTTTTCGACCACCAATTGATGTTCCCCTCTGCTGCCTTCTGTGAAAGTGGCCACTTCTCGTTCATGTCACGTCTTTTGAAGATACTCGGATACAGGAGGGAACGATACATCGTATATGTCTGTGATCATGGTAAAGGCTGTGGAGAATGGCCAAGGCGATTAGATGGTATTATTTTAGCCTACGTCATTTCCGTACTGACCGAGAGAAAATTAGGAATCCTGGTGACGACTCCAGGTCCTCTACAGCAGTTGTTGGAACCAGCCAACGTTAGCTGGATCGTTAATCCACAAACGTTAACATTCGGCTCCTGTAACTTTTACAACTTCATGTTCGATACAAACTTTTCTGTGGACCTGAAAACGGTTGACTTAGATGTTTTGCTTCCAGAAGACGCCATATATATCAAGTTGAACCATTTTGATTGGTACTCATTATATGAAAATCCGCGCTACAGACCGCGCTTACAGACGATTTTTTACACTCCTGCCAATACCTACCATCAAGCCTTCACTAAACTTTTCCAGCCGCAAAAATATTTTAAATACGATATTATGAACTACAGCAACAAGTTTAAGTCGCATTTGGCAACAAATCTCATCTGTGGCATCATAAAAGTCAAGGGTGAAGTTAACATGATTGAATTGAACGCACTTTGGTCTTTTTTCGACAAGTATAAAGATGCAAAAGAGACGATGATTCTAGTTACATCGGAGGTGAATGATGTCCTTGAAGAAGCCAGACTCCGATACAAGGATAAATTTGTATCTGTACCGGGCAATCTCAGACATATAGACTGGACAGGGGATTCGGTCACATTATTTGATAATATGAAACAAAATTTGTTAGATTTTTATACTTTGATTCTCTGTGACCATTTGGTGATCAGTTGCGCTGAAGATCTCGGTAGAGTTGTAGCTTTTGCTAGGAACACTAACAATGGTCTGTATTATTATGAAAAGAACAAAGTTTGGAGAATACATCTTGATACAATAAGCAAGGATCACATGGACGACACGTGCACCCTTGAACAGGAACGTCCTTATGGTGATGCGAACAATCAGTCCAGCACAGCTGAATAATATAGTATAACATCAAATTGTATATGATTGGTTTTTAACTATGTCTGATTAATTTGCTGCTTATTGCGAATGGGTTTGCGATAAAGTAGATACCGGTACTCAATAGACTTTGAATGGTACACTCACGCACCAGCTTAGCGATCTGCAAACACCGAACCAAACTGCTGTGGCCTTTTGGCATAAACGGAGCTCGCCTCCCAAGCGGCAGGTCCCAGGTTCGATGCCGGGCTGAGATAAACCAAAGACGTGAAAATGGAACTTGTATGTTGCTTGCTTGATGCTCTGCAGTAAGAGCAGGGATCAATGACTGGTTAACCCGATGTCATCAAAAAGTGACTGGGTCGCCGTGATGTGACTGAACAATTGTTGAAAGCAACAGTAGTAGAGTAATGGATCTGGACGCGTATTGACCTCTGCCCTTTGTGGTGGTCACGTCCGGTCAAGTGCCCACAAGTAACATTTGACACTGCTCATGCTTACAACAAGCTCCACTATCCAGCGTCAAAGGTCAAATTTCAATACGCCACCAGATCCCATTTCCCTCGGTCGGAACTAACATGACGGACATATATATAGCACACCCTCATGGGCATGGGCGTCGCTAGGATTTTTCAAGGGGGGGGTCGACTATCATAGCATTTTAGGCGAGGGTCCAGGGGCCGCCTAGGCCCCGGAAGCTCCGGGGTCCTAGATGGCCGGAGATGCGTTCTAAGCGTTTTCCCGGAATTAAATCTGAACATAATGTATGCAGATTTAGGGTTATATTATACAGCTTTTTGGACCTTAGATGGCATGAGATGCATTCTGAGCGATTTCCAACAATTAAACTAACACATCATTTGTCAAATATCAGTATTATATTTTATTCTCTTGTCATCTTGAAAACACAATAATAATGCTTTGGGCCGATATATCTCGTAGGCTAACCCAGTGTCGCCGGAACGTAATTGAAAGTGGGGGGACCCACTATCACAGCCCAACAGGCGGGGGTCCAGGGGCCGCCTAGGCCCCGGAAGCTCCTAGATTGCCGGAGATGCGTTCTGAACGTTTTCCCGGAAATAAAACTGATCATACTGCATGCACATTTATGATTAAATTTTCACGATTTTTCGCAATTATAAGCATGCATCGATATTGAAAACATCGCACCTCATGCCTGCATCCATTTGACGTTCTAGTTATATTTAAAACATACAAAACGATGACTTTTAGCTCTTGGGAGGGAAACCAATATGCCTACCGATACGATTCATTCACGCAAAGGCCCCGGAAGCTTCGAAGTTCCAGATCTCCAGATATGTGTTCTAAGCGTTTTCCCAGAAATAAATTCGAACATATCATCGATATTGAAAAAATCATACTTCATGCCCGCGAATCCATTTGACTTTCTAGTTATATCTAACACGTTAAAAAAAACACATAAAAAGGCAATGAACTCATGGAACATTAGAACAAATATGAGAGCCATTCATTTACACAAAGCTAAAATGAGCGATTCGCACAACTTGACAGGCGGGGGTCCAGGGGCCGCCTAGGCCCCGGAAGCTCCGGGGTCTCCGGTTGCCGGAGATGCGTTTTACGCGTTTTCTCGGAAACAAATCTGAACACAATGTATATAGATTTATGGTTCTATTTTCACATTTGTTTCGCAAAAACCCGCATCGATATTGAAGAATATGCCGGACTCCATTTGACTTGGTGGTTTGACACAAACAAAACAGGCCTTTTACACACCACTACACGTCCTGGCACTCTATCTGTAATTTTTATGTTGGGACATGGTCAGTTAGGGATGCTGAAAAGTGGGGGGCCCAAATATATTCGCCCCCCCCCCCTTCCCACTAAATCAAAAGTGGGCGGCATTTTTTATTTCTCTCTTTTCCCTTTTGCTTTTTTGTTTTGTTTTTATTTTCTCTGTTTTTGTTTTGCTTTTTTGCTTTTTCTTCTGTTTCTTATTTTTGCGCGTCCAAGGGGGGTTGTTCGCACCTGACGACCCCCAGCGACGCCCCTGATGCGGAATTCCCTCTTTTGATTATACAGTCTACAAACAAGGCTAAGGTTCTCATACGTCTACGGTAGGACCGATTGACCAATATCTCGGGATTTGTTCATTAACTCGCTCTGCAGCGCGGATGAGACTGCCTGGAGCCATGGTAGGTCTGGCTGTGTGTGCCGTATGCAGATGCAGGGGAATCCCCTTCTACCTATACTAAAATTAACTGGATACCGACACTCTCTGACAGAGTATGCAGATGGAGGGGGAATCCCCTGCCCCACAGTAAACCCAACTGGTTCACGGCACTATCTCCAGCATAGTGACAAGCGAGGAACCGTTCATCCCATTTCAGCTGAGAGGATATATATAATGGATCGTTGCAGGTCGGGTTCTGATTGGTGAACTGTGGATGAACATCCGGGAATGGAACACTCTACCCAGAACGAGGTGGGGGTAGAGACATTGGAATTTTACCCGTCGAGACTTCTGGAATCAGACATACGCCTTAATAGGATGCCCAACACTTTTTAGAAATGGTCTCTATCCATGCTCATAAGAAGGACGACAGTAGTATAGCAAGGCCATATCTCATATTACTGTTGGGGCGAAGGGGTAGGAAATGTGGGTTGACCTTTGACATTGGACTAGAGAGCATAATTCCGGTAGCTTGATAAGCTGGGTGGATTCAAGGACTCGGTTTTCTTCTGAAACAGTCAAAAAAGGGAAACACGGACTTCAAAGATAAAACTGGGGGAGGCTGACCCAGTCAATATTAGTCCCAACAAGTCGCGCAGGGTCTCGACTTCAAGCGCTAGTCGGTGGCGATCACCTGTTGGAAGGGGTAGATGGAATGCTGGGATTCCTGGAAATATAACATGGAGAAAACCCCCATCAAACTGCATAGTCCAAATATGGTGGTCATGGTCTCGTTTTGAAGCGCTCGGCAGGTAGACTACGTTTGGGGTGGTTTTGACCGGAAGTGAAGCTATGGTGGCATTTTAAAGATATGTAGGGGCGATCTTGGGCGATTAGGGACCACCCTGGGTTCAAATATAGCATGATGTCGCTTTAAAGCTCTCGTGATGTAAAATACCATCATAAGAAGGGAAACAGTAGTATAGTAGGTCATATCTCATATTATTGTTGGAGCGGAGGGTTTGGAAATGTGAGTTGACCTTTGACCGGAGAGCATAATTCCGATAACTTGATAAGCTGGGTGGATTCAAGAACTCGGTTTTCTTCTGAAACAGTCAAAAAATGGAAACACGGACTTCAAAGATAAAACTGGGGGAGGCTGACCCAGTCAATATTAGTCCCAACAAGTCGAGCAGGGTCTCGACTTCAAGCGCTAGTCGGTGGCGATCACCTGTTGGAAGGGGTAGATGGAATGCTGGGATTCCTGGAAATATAACATGGAGAAACCCCCCATCAAATTGCATAGTCAAAATATGGTAGTCATGGTCTCGTTTTGAAGCGCTCGGTAGTTTGGGGTGGTTTTGAACGAAAGTGAAGCTATGGTGGCATTTTAAGGATATGCAGGGGCGATATTGAGCGATTAGGGACCACCCTGGGTTCAAATATAGCATGATGTCGCTTTAACCCTACCTGGCCTGGGAGGGGGAGGGGAGGCGGAAAGTGCCCCCCCCCCCTAATGAACTTTTCTCTGCTGCTCCGAAACAACAAAACCGAGGAGGCTGAAACTTGGGGACTTTTAAGCTTATCTTATTGGGGTCATTTTGAGCCTATTTTCATATACCCCGGGCAGAGGATGATGGGTAAATTCAAAATGGCGGCCATGTGGTATCCGCGAAAGTCGTGTTTTTCAATCTTTTCGCTCCATTTCTTCACATTTTCCTTGCCTAAAAGGCCTTGAAAGTATTTTATTTATGCAAAACTGATTATTCGATATTTTATTTGATTTTTTTCGAGAGAAAAATCGGGAAAATGAACATTTAGAAAAATCGACCCCAAAAAGGCCGAAAAATGGCTTCCGAGAAGATGACGTCACTGTAAACGTCATGGCGGCCATCTTGGATTTTTTTTACACTTCCCGGTAGAGCTTGAACCAAGGATACTGTGTGGTAAGTTTCAGCGCTCTCGCCTTAGTGGTAGAGAAATATATAGGGGGCACTTTCCGCCCCCCCCCCCCCCAGGCTGCGATACACCCCAAATCGCCCAGGCCAGATAGGGTTAAAGCTCTCGTGATGTAAAATACCATCATAAGAAGGGAAACAGTAGTATAGTAGGTCATATCTCATATTATTGTTGGAGCGGAGGGGTTGGAAATGTGAGTTGACCTTGACCTTGGACTGGAGAGCATAATTCCGATAACTGGGTGGATTCAAGAACTTGGTTTTCTTCTGAAACAGTAAATAAAGGGAAACACGGACTTAAGAGGTAAAACACCCAAGCGTCGTCTAAATGCCGAACGCTTCACGCTTCACGACACCCCCAGGCCAAGTAGGGTTAAGGTTATTTCACTCATAAGATGACAGCCAGTTTGAAGACAGCGTCTGACGCGCCTCACTCACTCACTACCCCGTTCGTTTTTCGCTCATTCACTCACTAAATCAATCTCTACCCATGGGGAGGTAACTCCACCATGGTACATAGACCCGTCATACCCTACTCACAACAGCATACCTGAGTTCAGGAGTGAATCGGGCCAAACTCCGAACAGCGCATGTCAGCTGAACGACTGACAAATCCCCTACGCAAATAGATTCGTTGAGAACGGCGAGAAAATCAAGAATCTAACTTCTTTTTGGGTGTAAGCTATTTATTAAATACTTTTGGGATATATTTGTTTGATGCAACAAAGGCTTTTAGCTTTCAGGTATATATTGTGAAGTGATCTCAACCCTGAGAGCGTGTTAACGATATTTTCAATTGCGGGCAGTGCTTGTAGCCAGACGATAGTCGTTCAGCTGGCATGCTCTGTTCGGAGTTTGGAATCGGGCGTGACCTTGGGGATGTATTCCTCCGCGGTGATGCGATCTGGCGATGATGCGGTCTGCCTCCGCGGATAGAAAGTAGTCCCAAATACTTTTTGGGTTTTTCGTGAGAATGTTCGGCAATCTTCAGGGGCGAGAGGGGCGCCTAGTCGACTGATTGAGTCGAATGAGGTGTCAAAGTGAAGCGCTCCTCCAGGGCCATTCAGTCATGGGTGGGTGCATACAAAATGAGGATTTGTCCCGAAAATATAAAAAGCGGAACACGGACTTTACCCCAACAATAGGGGAAAACTCCTATCAACCCTATCCCAAAGGGCTAATATCGGTCCCTAGCTTATCGGGACCTGCTGAGAGAGGTAGGGTGGGGTAGTGGGTGTATGTAAATTTAGGATTTGTCCCGAAAATATAAAAAACGAAACACGGACTTTACCCCTACAATAGGGGAAAACTCATATCAACCCTATCCCAAAGGGCTAATATCGGGCCCTAGCTTATCGGGGCCTGCTGAGAGAGGTAGGGTGGGGGCGTGGGTGTATGAAAATTTAAGATTTGTCCCGAAAATATAAAAAGCGGAACACGGACTTTACCCCTACAATAGAGGAAAACCCCTATCAACCCTATCCCAAAGAGCTAATATCGGTCCCCCGGGCTTATCGGGGTCTGCCTATCAAGTCATGGGTGGGTGCATGTAAAATGGGGATTTGTCCCCGAAATTATAAAAAGCGGAACGCGGACTTTACCCCTAAAATAGGGGGAAACTATCAACCCTATCCAAAAGGGCGAATATCTGTCCCCCGGGCTTATTGGGGCCTGCTGAGAGAGGCAGGGTGGGTGTATTTAAATTGAGGATTTGTCCCCGAAAATATAAAAAGCGGAACACGGACTTTACCCCTACAATAGGGGAAAACTCCTATCAACCCTGTCTAGTGAGGGCTAATATCGGTCTCCGAGCTTATCGGGTCCTGGGTGCATGGGTGGGTGCATGTAAAATTAGGGTGCTCATCTTACATCAGGGTTTTTTCCAAGTAGGTTACTGCGCAGGTCACGTAGTTTGGTGGGCCTGCGCAAGTGTGCGGCGTCACTTCCGGTTTTCAGAATGACAAAAAAACTACCTCCGAGCACAGAAGAGTTCCAATTTTTCCTTAGACCTTAGACGTATGGAATGCATGTACTGACCTTCAACATCCGGGGTTTCAACATCCGGGATTTTCCATACGGGTTTTCCCCGGCCCGGCCCGGCCCGACCGCAGCGCGCGCGTTATCCGGCCGAGCGCGCGCGCGGTTTATCCGACCGCACGCCTACGCGGCATCACCGGAAGTGCGCGGGTAAATTCCGGGTCAAAAGGTCGAAGGTCACATCCAGGTCAAAAGGTCCCCCTTTCGGCAATGTTCGGCCCTCTCCGGGTCAATAGATAGCCTTTATCCGCCCTATCCCAAAGGGCTAATATCGGTCCCTAGCTTATCGGGACCTGCTGAGAGAGGTAGGGTGGGGTAGTGGGTGTATGTAAATTTAGGATTTGTCCCGAAAATATAAAAAACGAAACACGGACTTTACCCCTACAATAGGGGAAAACTCATATCAACCCTATCCCAAAGGGCTAATATCGGGCCCTAGCTTATCGGGGCCTGCTGAGAGAGGTAGGGTGGGGGCGTGGGTGTATGAAAATTTAAGATTTGTCCCGAAAATATAAAAAGCGGAACACGGACTTTACCCCTACAATAGAGGAAAACCCCTATCAACCCTATCCCAAAGAGCTAATATCGGTCCCCCGGGCTTATCGGGGTCTGCCTATCAAGTCATGGGTGGGTGCATGTAAAATGGGGATTTGTCCCCGAAATTATAAAAAGCGGAACGCGGACTTTACCCCTAAAATAGGGGGAAACTATCAACCCTATCCAAAAGGGCGAATATCTGTCCCCCGGGCTTATCGGGGCCTGCTGAGAGAGGCAGGGTGGGTGTATTTAAATTGAGGATTTGTCCCCGAAAAAATAAAAAGCGGAACACGGACTTTACCCCTACAATAGGGGAAAACTCCTATCAACCCTGTCTAGTGAGGGCTAATATCGGTCTCCGAGCTTATCGGGTCCTGGGTGCATGGGTGGGTGCATGTAAAATTAGGGTACTCATCTTACATCAGGGTTTTTTTCCTTGTAGGTTACTGCGCAGGTCACGTAGTTTGGTGGGCCTGCGCAAGTGTGCGGCGTCACTTCCGGTTTTCAGAATGACAAAAAAACTACCTCCGAGCACAGAAGAGTTCCAATTTTTCCTTAGACCTTAGACGTATGGAATGCATGTACTGACCTTCAACATCCGGGGTTTCAACATCCGGGATTTTCCATACGGGTTTTCCCCGGCCCGGCCCGACCGCAGCGCGCGCGTTATCCGGCCGAGCGCGCGCGCGGTTTATCCGACCGCACGCCTACGCGGCATCACCGGAAGTGCGCGGGTGAATTCCGGGTCAAAAGGTCGAAGGTCACATCCAGGTCAAAAGGTCCCCCTTTCGGCAATGTTCGGCCCTCTCCGGGTCAATAGATAGCCTTTATCCGCCCTGCCGAAGCACCCATGGAATACACAGGGTCCCCGACAATATCGCCAGCACTATGCCCATGTTAAACGGCCAGTGGGGAACCCTCAGTTTTTCCCAGAACTGTATTGGCACGAAAAAATACATGAAACCATGGAACATATAGTAATAAACATAATCTATAGGTGTTGGACGAGTCTCCACTCTCCATCTTCCTGGTCTTTACCCTCACCTCGAACCTCTATAGTTTTTTCACTCCACCTGTTGCTCTTGTAACTTGTAACTCCTCGTCAAAATATTTGTGCTGGAATGCCCGCTCTTAACCTAGACCAAAACATGTACTTGGTCTGTGGGCTGATTTCATTGGCATTCTATTTTACTGCAGTGCTCTTGCAGTGATTGGTTACATTTGGCCCCATCCTAGGCCACTGGTTGGCTACTTTCTCAACGGTGTTCAAGGCCAGTTTGATCGAATCCCACATGTCTGTTATGTCCTTCATGGCCGCTTGTTTTATGCTCACACAGAAAACACACAAGACAGGTTTTTGTTGTGAGATCTCATTTTGTTTTTTATTCAACAATAAATAACAACAACAACGTGAGAACAACCATTTGAAAACTGAAGCCCAGAACAGGGGGCTTGTACATTGAAATCGATAGAACTTAAGCCCAGAACAGGGGGCGTGTACATTGAAATCGATAGAACTTAAGCCCAGAACAGGGGGCTTGTACATTGAAATCGATAGTACTTAAGCCAAGAACGGGGCTTGTACATTGAAATGATGGGCGGCCCAGTCATGTACGAGTACATCTCGGTCCTCGGCCTTCGGGTACTCGTCAAACATCTGTACGATGGTAGATAACGTTCTTCCCCGGCACCGATGCTACAGGTAAAACAAGCAATATTGTCCGCACACACTACTGGTCAGGCTTTGCAACGTTTGACTGTTCCAACACCACGTCTCTGTGCCTTGATCCATGAAGTCTGTTAAATCGGGGAGGAGGGGTGGCAGGCCGTACGGGTCAAAGTATTCGCCCTGCTGTTCTGTCAATTACACGGCCACCCAATGTTCATCAGGCCGATCCATCGAGTCCGTGTTGAGAACGTAAGCAGCAGGATACATACGATCTAATGGGAACACATCTCTGGCGAACACCCCTTGAAAGACCATACTTGTCCCTGGGTCATTCACCAGCACGGTAGTTATCTGGTCTGTATCCATGTTAGGTGGCAAAGTCACACAGGACGTTGCGCGCCTTGTCCACCTGAATAATGTTGTCAAACTCGGCGTAGCAGATCATATTGACGGTGGTCCGGAGGCTCGTGCAAAGTGGATTTCCAACCGTAAATTACCTTGCTTGGCGAGGGCCAGCTGATGGTCATTCTCTAAGGTGGGGATCAGATCGAAACAGAACAACGTGTATCCGTTCGCGTAGTCCTCCCGACTGATCATATTCCCTTCGTCCTGGTTGATTTGACCGGTGGCTGTAAACAGGTTCTGATAGGCTCGAATGAAATTCCCGCCCCCAAAGTTCGGTGTTAAGGTCGTGGCTGGGGCCGGTTGTCCTTCCACATGCAGGGCCACAAAATTGATGCCGAAATGTTTAAAGTCAGACAGGTTCTCTGGGTAGGCTCCGCTGAAACTGGTATTTTTCAAACAGGCCAGGATCAATTGTTTGGATAGTTCCCCCAGGAACAGGCTTCCTTTGTTGTTCTCATATTTCCAGCAGGCACAGAGAATACTTTGGTTTGCACACGTCGGATAGGGTACTGGGCTGGTTTTGTTAAGGCTTCGAGGTGTCCCAATTGAACGGCTGGATTCGGTTTCACTTTTTGGACATACTCGACTGCGTCTTGGATGACGATCTTATTGTCGGCTACATGCCTAACTACGTCAGTGGCCATCAAGGCGAAGGTCGGAGGCGCCCGTGTCAGTCGGATTTTGATGGGGATCTTGTTCAAGAGGTACCGGTCTTGCATGAAAATGTGTGCATGCAGTCGACCCATGAGATCCACCGAGGCGCCGTTCGCGGCGAAAGCCTTCCGTTTATTATATCTCGCATTGTCCACCGTGCCCATGTGCTCGGCTATGTCCTGGTAGAATAAAGCGGCTGTCAGCTGAGATTTTTTAGCCTCTCGTCCATACGACAACAGCGTCTCGATGTAGGCTCGATAGGGGTACGTGTTGGTCGAGTCGCTGATGAGTTTGTCGCTGAGAAAAATATCCACCTGTTGAAACAGAGTGCAGCTAGAGATTCGTCGGGCCCACCGTGGCATTGTCGGCGATTCTGGAGCCATCCACATTGACGATCTTGACTTTCACATACAAGTACATATGGGCTAAATCCACATGTGCCGTATCCGCATTACTGATGGTGAACTCGATGGGTCATGTTTCGTTGATGCTGGAGAGCGGGAGATGCTCCACCCATAATCCATGTTCGGCACTAGTCCGTGTGGGCGGTACGGTCCACAAATCAAATTCACTGTTGGTGGAGGGGCAGGACATGTTTTAAGAAAAGATATTCTGGGTCTTCGATGTGCGTCGTCGATGGGTCGGTCGTCGACTGGTGCGTGGTCTCGGTGGTGCAGGTATTCTATTCCGTACGGTGCTTTGTGCTTTGGCGATCAACACATCTCCCGCTTCTTGGGTCCGTCGTTTCAGTGCTTCTTTGGGTGTCGTACCACCCAAGACATCACCGGCGACTTGCAGTCCACTGCGTACCGCTTGTTTACCGATTGCTTTCACCCCACGCGTCACCAAGGGTAAGAACGTTTTGACGATGCTCCAGAGTATGTTCCCCAGTCCATGCCCTCGTTGCATACGTGCACCACTAGAGACCGGAAGGCCACCCCTGGCATGTTGGACATAATAGTACATATAGCTGCGTGCATCGCACTCGTAAGGTACTTTCATTATACAAAGTGGGGAGAACGTGCTTGTCGGAAATGAAGTGTCAGCACCACTTTCCCTCGTTGGAATGCGACCGGTCGTCCCGTGTCATCTCTTATATCCACCGTGATAGTGTTGATGTCAGTTTGTCGTACGGGTAGGTAGAGCATGTGGGTGAAACTGTGGGTAATTGCATACAGCTTTTTAATGGGGACCACCCGTAAAAGAGGTGTGTTAATATCGCCCACGATGTGGTTGACGACCACGTCCGAGTAGACGTAGAGTCCGTACATACCCGACTTCATATCCATCGGGATCTGGCCATGGTAGTCGGATGGACCCGTGTAGGTCGGGTGAGCCAGATCCAGCATTGGCTGTAGGATAGGACTCAGTACAACACTCACGGTGTCGGTGAGGATGATCTGTGCCTTGTCGTTGTGTGCGTTGTAATCGATGTTCACGTGATTCTTGAAGGGAAAGGTTTTTATGGATTTTGAAGTATTCGTGACCTCCCGTAGAGCCTTATAATGCAACAGTCTTGTCAGCCCCTGTATAAACTCCTTCGGGGTATCGTATTGGCCTTCGAAGAGAGTGAGTCGGGTGTCTTTTCCAACGTAGGTCACCCGTTGTACCACGAGTAAGGGTATTGGATATCCATGAGTCCACATTCCCATTGTCCAGGTAAATGCAACGGTTGCGGTAACTGGGTCACGTACTTGGCCAATGTGTTGTCAGGAAACACATCGAGCGAACTGTTACTGGGTAGGGTGAGGTAAACTTGGCGACTGAGCTTTCCTGTTGCTGCGGTTGGTTATAATGGGTGTTCCAGGCCTTGGGCGGTTGTACCCGGCGTCCTGTTCGTCGCGGTGACTTGCTACGTGTCACGGCTCTGGAGATGTGGGGTGTCTTGATCAAGGGTGGTTTTTTAAAGGAGTGAAAAGAAGGTGCCCGTCGTTGTGGTGTCTTTGGGGGTGACTCCGATTCCCACTCGCCTTCCCAAGTATGTGAGAGTCGTTGTGCGTGCACCGGCGAGTCACGCTGAATCCAGGCCCACCGCTGGGGATTACCCACTAATTCCTGTGGTACAATCATGTCGTTCAAGCCTTGAGCGAAGACCTCCCATCCTCGAGGATCCGTGTGCGACCTGCGTTGACGCATCAGGTCATTCACTAAATCCGTCATGTGAGTACCGGGGACCACCTGATTCTGTACCAGTAGTTCAGCTTTATCATTCCAAGTCATGTTAGTATTCTGTTTCATCCGTTGTAATACCAGGCCAGCTTGTTTTTTGAATGATGCAGGTACACTCTTCAGGACTTCGTCTTCCACCCACTGTGTGGCTGTGGGTGGTACCCCTGGTAATGGCGGCTGTTGGAGTGGTGGTGAGGTCGGCGGTGTGTTCCGTGGTGGTGGTGCTGGGGTAGAGAGGGTTTGCATTGGTCCATGAACGTCATGTACCGTTGAAGCGTCTCATTGTACCGTTGTACTTTCTCATTGTCGCTTAACCCCGGTCTTTGTAAGCTCTGTTGCATCTCTTCATCGAGGGGGTTTACGGTCTTCATCGTAGGTGGAACAGGGTAGGGCGATTGGAGGTTTTGAAGGAACCGTGATTCGACGAGGACCATTTTTTTCACGTGGTTCATTGTCGGCCGAAGAGTCCACCCAATTCTGAACCCAACACGGAAGCGGCCAACGGCGCTAAGATGGCCCCGAGAAAGCCGCCTTTCTGTAACACCTTTTTCTTTTGTGTTTGAGAGACTCGCTTCTGGACTAGGGTTCGGAGACCTGTCTTATGCTTGGCCAACTTGGTGTTCTGCCATTATTTTTGCATGTACACGTGGTGGGTCTCTCCGGGAAAGATTCTGGTCCGTAGTCGAAGATGACCCGGGGTGGCTTGCTTGAGGTCGAAGAGCATATACCCGTGCTGAGGGGTTGTTGCATCTTTAAAGGGTTCCAACGCAAACGATGTGCGGCCGGGATACATCTGTCGCGCCAGGTGCAGCAGTTGAGTGGTATCTCTCGGGTTTTTGAAGACCACCAGATAGTGGGCATTTAAGCTGATGTTCCGATGTTCTTTGTTTTTACTGAACAGATTCTGCACAATGTAGATGATGCTGAGCCGTCGATGATGGCTGCCTTTGGTAAAGAGTTGGGTGACTCCCGCATCCGTCTCCGCCATGAGATCATCCAGAACCACCAAGGTGTCCGGTTTCAAATCGGCCAGGTTGGGTAGGCCTTCCACGAACGTGATGTGGGGCATTGCTGCATACGCTGCCTGCCATTCTTCGTAACACCACACGACTCGGGCAACGGGTGGGGTGATCATGCTGTCGGCTTGTTGTAGGAGCTTCCTGACGAAGTGCGTTTTGCCGGAGCCCGTCGGTCCTGCGATGACGCAAGTGAAGGGATGTTTCCACCGAGGGTTCATGGTTGGAGGTGTATCCCCTGTCGTGGTAACCCGCTCTTGTAAATTTGGTACGAGTGAACTCGGGTGGTGGTAGATACAGAAACAACGTCGGTCGCCGTTGTCGATGGGCGTTCATTGTCAGTGATAAAATCCGGTGGGTTTTGAGACGTAGTGGGTGTACTTGATGTAGGTGTGGACTGTATACTTGGTGTGGAACTCGAAGTTCTGTAGACTGGTTTGACTGCCATTCACAGCTGGAGTTTTAGGTTGGTTAAGTAGAGTACTGAGATAGGATACTTCGTAAAACAAACCTCCGTACAACACACTCAGCAGGGTTAGCAATATCATCACAAAGCCCACTTGCGCTTTTCGCGTTTTGGAGACGCTGTGTTCAGAGGCAGCCACTGTTTGTCCATAGCAGCGTGTTCATGGTCGGATGTGAAATGAAGGATGACGACAGTGGTGTCTGGCTTTATAGGCGTTCCACCTGGTTGGCAGCGACGCAGGAATTGAAGGAACTGGGCCAGCCTTGCCATTTGACGAAATGAAACAGTTTGCCACGTCGACGTTCCGTTTTCAAATCTGCTCCACCGTGTAGTAGTCTTGCTTTGTTTTTACGACAGGCTGTAATTCCGTCTCGTAAAACGTCCCTAGCAACGGTTCCCCTTGAAGATCTTCCAGTTCATAGATTCGCTGTTGTCGGGTTAGGCGCCGTTTAATCAGGAAATGCTCATCGCTCCAGTTGGGCAAGTAACTTTTCTCAAACTGACCTTTGACTTTATTGATCCGTACAGGATCCACGACCTTGAACACCTCCTTCGACGTTCGCTGCGATTGCCTGGGGTACAAGACACGCCGGACTTGGGCTTCATTGCGTTGGGTCACGGTAATGGGCTCTCTCTCTATACTCCGGTGATAGGCTCGATTGTAACCACTCACAAGTTTCGGGAGTTTCGATGTACCGCCTTGTATTCTTATAGGTGAAATATTTATACATGCGGCCTTTGAATGTCCTGTTGAACCTTTCCACAACGAAAGCCTTGGTCTCGTTGTACGTATGGAAGAAAAACACATTCTGGGCTTTCAGAAACTGTTGGAACGATCTGTTGAGGAATTCCGTGCCTTCGTCGGTTTGCAAATACAAGGGTTTGCGCCCGGTCTTGAAGATGTCCTTGAACACCGCTATGAGATTCGCCTCCGTTTTCGTCCGGATGGGTACCACCCACGCATACTTTGACAGGATATCGATGCACGTCAAGATATACCGATTCCCATCGTTGTGTTTGACAAAGGCGCTCATATCGACCAAAGCCACTTGCCACTGGGCATCTATACCTCCCACGATGACCCGGTTCCGTAGGAAATAGCGACGGACAGATCGATGTAAGGTATAGGTGTTATGTTTTTTAACCAAACTCGGACTTGGGCACGTTGTATCCCCTGGAGTTTGGCCGTTCGATACAGAGCCGACAATGCACTATAGGCCGCCGGACTGTCGGGACTGTAGTATAAGTTATCCAACACCTTCTCCAAACTCTTCATCGTGAGAAATGATGATGGACCCTGGCTCTATCGTTTATTTATAACGGGTATATCTTGGGCCGGAGTTTCTTTCTGATTTTCTTCTTTGGCTTCCACCAGCATATTATCCATGGTAAATGACCAACCCAACTCGTCTGATGACCGCCCCTCCTCCGTAAGCACTTGATCCACATCTGCCACGGCATCTTCCAATGCAGACCATAGAACAGGGTGAAGGGTAAAATGCACTGTACTCCCATCTAGCCGAGCCAATTGAGCAAAGAAGGGGCAGTGTCGGATGTACATATCGTGACACAAGTGGATAAGGTCGTCGTCCAGTTCACCCGTTTGAATTTGGTCCAGCCCTCCCGGGACAGACGAATGTTAGCCGAGCACGGTTGTGTAGGGTCCGCATCACAGATGTCTTCCCCCTCCTCCATGATATCGACCTTATCCGCATATACGTGCAGGATGACCTCGGGGGTCAAGCTGAGAAACGTCCGTATTATATACTCCGTCATGGTCAGTACGTGAATGGTGCCAGATTTGACTGTCTCTCGTATTTATAGGGGGAAAAAATTTATGACGTGAGATCAAATGATCGGGTGGCCATGTCACTGGGCTGACAGTCTAGCCGGATAATTAATGGCATCATCATCGTCTGCCTCCGCTTCATCTCTAGGTTTGGTAATTTGTTCATTGGGTTCTGCCGCCGCTTCACTCAGGGCACGAGCCCAGCCCAACTGAACAGCTGACCGCTCGTCCGGTGTAAACAACTGGTCCACAATAGGCACCACTTTCTCGAAGGCTGCCCACAGATCGGGGTCTAGGGTGAAGCCTCGCGTAGGGTCCTGGTAACCGAACAAGCGTGGGAAGAAGGCTCCACGGTGTACGTAGATGGCATTGTCTATGTGGATGAGGTTTCCGTCGAGCTCACCGCTCAACACCCGTTTAAATTTGGTCCAGCCGTCACGGTGTAGTGTAACCGTATCCGATACGGTCTCAGCGCGCGACCAGCAAACATCTCCATGGTCGTCAACGATGGTGACTTTATCCTCATAGACGTGTAACCCCACCTGGGGTGTAAGGGGCAGGATGGCGCGTAGGACTGGTGACATGGTTGACCCAATGACGAACGGTGAATGACACACACTCTGACTGTCTCTCGTATTTATGGTCAGGCCCCTCGGTGACATGGTGATCCAATGACGAACGGTGAATGACACACACTGTGACTGACCCTCATATATATCGGTTGCACATAAGCGCATCTGTGAAGGCTCTGAAGAGCCGTTCTTTTTCTGTCGCTGCCATTGCCACAGCGTCAGGGTCAATAGGGCAAAGACCATTACTAGGCCAACGAGCCGTCGCTGGTTCCGTCGTGAGCGCTCGTGATCCATAGCTCGGGCATCAAGGATGGTTGTCATAGTCCAGTAGTGGTGAGTGATAGCACACCTCTCCATCGAGTCCACTCTGTCGAGGACCGCTTCTGTGAACTCTTTCATGATCTGGCGTCCCCCCTCGTTGTCGTCGCCATTTCCAAACATGAACCGAACCACTGCTCGGTAACCCGTGAGCGAATTAACCACGGTCGCATGCTGTAAAATGCGAGTCGCATAGGGATGGGTGTCCGTCATGGCTTTGCAACCGTAGGAATGGGGTTGTGGGATCCAAAGGGACGTGTTTTATAGACCATGTCACACATGCTCGCCTATATGTAGCTCTATGGGTGTAGTCCGGGATAAGTACTATTCTGTGTGGTTAGTCCAAAAAGAGAGCAACAACAACAAGAACAACAAAGATATCAAATCCTGTTATTATCCCCTCCATCACAGCATATCCACGCTGGAGGAACCGCTATGGATGTGTATACATGCGGATGTGACGTCATAGTGACGTCATTCGCGCGCACACTGTGGACCCGGATGTACACACACTCGGCTCCATACTATAATGCTATGGCGTGAAGTTATGTGACGTCATTCGCGCGCACACTGAGGGACCGGAATGTTTGCGCGCAGGGGTCAAAGGTCAGTTAATGGTGAGCAGGGGTCAAAGATCAGTTAATGGTGCGCAGGGAGCAAAGGTCACTTCCGGTCGCGGGACCGGATCCGGAAGTTGTCAAAAAACAGGTGGCGCCCCCTGTCGGAAGTAGGTCAATAAGAACCAATTTAGCCCGTCAATGGTCAAAAGAGTCGATTTAGCTTCACATCATGTCAGCGGTTAAAGGTCATTTCCGGTCACGTGACAGTAAATATGAAAAAACCCGGATGTAAGATGACGATCTGGATGTAAACCACAGTACCCGGATGGAAGACGGAGGAATGACGGGGAAAACCCACTGCGAAACGGGGATGTTGACAAGGTCCCGGATGTAAAATCCACTGCACACACACACACACACACACGCACACACACACACACACACACGCGTGCGCTCGCGCGCAATGCGGCTCAGTCGTACACCAGTACATCTTGGTCCTCGAGTTGGAGGTAGATTAACTGAGTGTGCTAAAAATAGATCACCAGCAAGCATGCTATAAAAGAGAAGCGGCCTGGCCGTTTCATCCGACACTCTGTCAACCACCAAGATGTTTACTTGCACAACTTGCCAGAAGCAATTTACTCGTCTAGATAATTTACGACGCCACGAAGCTTCCACCCAGAACGATGCACGATATACTTGTATAACCTGCGCATGGTCATTCAATCGGGAGGATCATTTACTGCCCCACGAACGCTCATTCCACGGGGGCGCGACGGAACAATGAAACGATTGTGGTCAACTCTTCAAACGACCCAGTCTGTTAAGACAGCATCAAAGTTTGATTCATACACCGTCTCTACGGTGTGGGCGACAACATCCCACGAAAGAGGCACCCAGAAGGGTCAGACCCAGTGAAGATGAGCCCGGGGAGACGAACGCCACTGGTGATGCGATCACAGAGAGCCCACCTATACCCACAGTTCAGAAGAGCCTAGATATCCACCCAGTCCCTAGCATTATTGTTGCCAGTCATACGCCTGACGACATCCAACATTTTTTGAAAAATGCAGTGGATGTTCCTAGCGATCTGTTACATGACGCCCATCCAGTGAGTGACATCTATCGGCGCCAATGGCCTATGATGCGGCACTGTTTCCACCGTCATCGCCATATTCAAGATATTTACAATTTCCCACTGACCGACCTCGCCCGTCTACGCAGCTACGTGGAAGCCATCTTCAATGACCAAGCTACGGTCTTCAAATTGAATGTCGCTTTCAGGTGCATCTTACGTCACAAAGAGGTGGACCAGTTACGGTATTATTATGCCAGTAATAACAGCCATGTGTTTGACCAGACGTTCACCATCATTAACCGGGCTTCGCTAGAGACGATGCTGGAGAAATTGGACACCGTGGATCCCTTGAGATGGGCACAACGTCAACGCCCCAACACACAATGGGTCGTAGAGAGGGTGACCAATGTCACGTTTTTCGTTACCAAGCTGACCGACCACCCCCATCGGCTGAATGCGTCACCCTTGCACTGATGAATAGCATAACATGCCGTATATACTCTCTATGTCTACATGCTGATCGTTGATTTGAGCTCAGTAAACATTTCTGCCTAATGTGACGATGCCACGTGACCTGCGCAGTAACCTACATGAAAAGGATCCGGATGTAATATGAGTACCCTAATTTTACATGCACCCACCCATGCGTCCAGGCCCCGATAAGCCCGGAGACCGATATTAGCCCCCACTAGACAGGGTTGATAGGAGTTTTCCCCTATTGTAGGGGTAAAGTCCGTGTTCCGCTTTTTATATTTTCGGGGGACAAATCCTCAATTTACATACACCCACCCTGCCTCTCTCAGCAGGCCACGATACGCCCGGGAGACCGATATTCGCCCTTTTGGATAGGGTTCATAGGAGTTTTCCCCTATTTTAGGGGTAAAGTCCGTGTTCCGCTTCTTATATTTTCGGGACAAATCCTCATTTTACATGCACCCACCGATGACTGAATGACACCTCACTCGACCCAATCAGCCCACTAGTGGCCCCTCTCGCCCCTGAAGATTGCCGAACATTCTCACGAAAACCCACGTATTTGGGACTACTTTCTGTCCGCGGAGGCAGACCGCATCACCGCCAGATCGCATCACCGCGGAGGAATACATCCCCAAGGTCTCGCCCGATTCACACAGACCGGAAGTGATGTCATAGTAGCGCAGTACACTCCTGCGCACACCTTCCCATGACCTCCATCCTCCCCACAGCGCTTGCTCCATTTCGCAGGCTCCATTATCCATCCCTGCCTCCAATAGCGGAAGTTGACCTTTACAACGTTGCGATGACGTACGCACGGTTCAGTTTGGATCCGGCCAAACAACTCCTTCAGTGTCGCACATGAGCGAACTACTTTTCATATTCTCTGTCCAGATAAACAGGGAATGCATGACCTCCCCAAAGTGACGTCATACCTGCGCAAAAACACCTGCGTCCAAATGTGACTTTATCGGTGCTTTGTATACTACTCCGGTCATGACAATTGAAGCTTGTCGACACACCACGTGTACAATATCTAACCATTCACGTCCGGATTCACTGACATGACTAAGCATGTTCGGGCATGAAATGACGAAACCCGTTTCAAAATCACAAAGTTTGGCGTAGTAATTGATACACTACTACTAATTTGAATTTGGATGGGTATTCACACCTAATAAAATTAGGCTTATGCAGGCCAAAACTTGACGTTGATTCTGCTCGTCACAAAGTAAATAGTTGAATACAAGAGATATATTAATATCAATATAATTTTTTTCGTAGCATCATGCTGAGTGTAGCACAAGGGATAGTCAATAAGTCATGCTTAGAATGGATATACATAGGCAAGTTGCAACCATGCAAAAGTTCAAGATACTGTATAATTAGACTATTTAGCCTAAAATCTATTGGACTTGACAATAATGAATCCCGTCAAAGCTTTAAAGACTCGCACATGGTTTCGCCTAGAATTCAAGACCGAAGTTAAATTAAAAGTATCCACTCCAGTTGATGTAAATCAATGCGTGTGGGGTGTTGACTCAGTCTGTATACATATGAGTTTAAGGGTATGTGGCCAGACTTCAATCTAGAGAGTTGCACATCATGAAGAGTGGACGGCATAGTTTAAGGGTATGTGGCCAGACTTCAATCTAGAGAGTTGCACATCATGAAGAGTGGACGGCATACTTAAGTCGAACCCTGACTTAACTGTGATAAAACGCCCCTTAGAAGACGAGTCCCACTCCTCTTACCATATACGATGAAATTTAGTCTTTGTGTAGGACATAGCCTCAGGTACAGTTAGTTTTACTTGGATTGTGCCTGGGCGGGAAGACAAGGCATACTTCGCAAGGGAGTCGGCCCAGTCATTTTCCATTAAGAATTCTTCATCGATCGATTTATTTATAGTAACACTGGACCCGTAGCAAGATTGTATAGGTGTGGCTGGTTGACCATTCACGTCCCGATGCACATGACTAAGCAGGTTTTAAAAGCTGGAGTGATAACGTGAGCACAGCACGTCGATCGAGTTGCGTTGGTATAGCTGCTTGCTGTCTACATAAGGGTTTGAATTAGTTTACAGATATTCGTAACAAGGTTACAGGAGAGTTCGGTCATGTCCACTTTGAAATCATACGTTAAGGGTGAGTTTAAAAACTTATTCTTACATCGATTGTTATCACAACTTTTGACCCCAAAAAACCCCTTCGCATGAAAATTACTGGAGATATAAATGACTATGAGCTGTGAGAATCGCTCACATAAAAATGATTATTAATCCTATCAATTTGCCGTATCCCTCGTTCCTAGTGTTGGTGAAAACGAGATTGCTTAATAATAATAATAATAATAATAATAATAATGCGGCATGTTTTGCAGTCCTGTCATGTCTTAAGCATTCAGGTCTGAATAAGATTTTAACTGACAAAGGTCACTAATGCGTCCCATGAATATTTTCGTGAAAATATGAATTAACGTTACATTGTCAACTATTAACGAAAGCCTAAGTTACAGCAACTTGTAAATTTCAATGTACTAGCGGTGAATTAACCATGAAAACAAATTCTTTGTTTATTAGCTGTGGAATTCCGCTGTTTGTACCGCTATAAACTATAGCAGATGACCCCAGAAAATAAAGTTGTTATCCAAAATTATTCGTTTGGTTATTTACACTAAAGCTATAATTAACAGGTGAGAGTCAATTAATACCTTCCAGTACAAGCGTGTTTTATTTCCGGTAGTGAACTGAATCGTTTTGATGAAAAAAATATCCTTGTTATGCCGCTTCACATCCTGAGATAGACAGAATTCTGTAATATGCAAAACATTTCCTGAAATTTCGCTTTCAGCTAAAAGTGACTGCGTGAATTTTGCAAAAATTCTATTTTTATTTGCATTTTCTAACACGGAATCCTTGAACCTACTGACCAAACGGTGCGTTTAAGTATTTCATCAGTTGTAAAATTGTTTTGCAGAAGTTATTCACAAAGACGCGTTTTCTGCCGAACTGTGAGATTTTTAAATTAACCAAATTTCTAAATATGTGATAATAAGTGTTATTATTTGACGCAACTTTTCATGTTACTGACCAATTAATGGTAGCAATTTTTCGAAGGAAAACACCGAGAGAGTAGCAAAACTTGCGCGTTTGAGGTTTTTCTAAATAAATTAATTGACGCAAACCCAGAATGTAAACTCGCAAATGTGTTTCCGATATACGAATAGATATTAGTGTCGTATTCCAAATATCAATTTGTCCTTAAAGGTGCATTCGATCGTGATAATATCAGATATTGATACACGGAATTGTGATGACCATTGACCTTCGACAAAAGTAGTGCAGATGACATCGCTCTTTTCACTTTATTTTTGAAGCTGCCAAAGAGTTGTTTATGCTCCGCTGGGCTGAATCGCTCACTGAAGGACTTTCTCGTGGACACTATAGAAAGAAAATGGTTGAACATATAACACAAAGGAATCCACACCAACATCCTTTGGTTAACCCTATCACGAATTCATTTAATACGAGTCACAAGTCCTTTGACCATGGAACAGATCTCGTAGTGCTATGGCAAGCCGTTTCAGTATTTCCACATATGTGCAAAGGAATTTCACATATTTGTAAGACACTTGTTGACATGTGTGCAAAAGTTTTAGACATGTTGAAATGATTTATACAAATGTTGAAAAGTTTTATACATATGTGAAAAAGTTTTACAAATATATAAAATAACAATGTGAGATATGTCCAAAAGAAGTTTACATATGTACATAACTTTTCCACCTATGTACAAGCTTTTCGACATATGTCAAATAAAGATTTGTACATATGTTAAATAAATACCAGGAGAGGTAACGGAAGGAAAATGGACTGCTCCCTGTGATTCAATCTCTCATGAAAGTGTGTTATCAAACAACATTTTCAAAAGGCGCTGTCTCTTCGGAGTTTATTTTTCGTCTCGCCGACGATCTGAGAAATTTGGAGGAACAGCGCGAACACGGAAGCTTATAACAATACTATTAGTACTTTGTTATTTGATACTTACGGTCCATATCTATCCGTCATCCACATTCAGGATTGAAATATGTCAGTTTTGGAGTAATCAGGTCAGAGTTGCGCAAAACACACGTGCTTGCTCTCTTCAGCCATTTCAAGGCCAACCAATACTGAATACGATATTATCACTGGACAGTTTGCTCCGTTGCTTGTTTGTCGAAAAGACGCTAAAACGATATCGAAGAGCAGTCGATGCCTAGTGCAGAAGTGGCAAATATTTGACATATGTGGAGAAGTTCTGCACATATGTGAAATAAATGAACTATTTCACTGCTGTTAAAAAGTTTTATACATGTCATATTCAACATATGTTGAAAAGTTTTAGATATATGTCAATTTTTTTAGATATATGTTGAATAGTTTTATACATATGTGAAAAAGTTTTGCACTTATGTTAAATAAATTAACTGTCTCAGTTATGTATAACGAATCTTTTCCACATCTGTGGAATAAATGCGAACATTTATACATGTACATATGATTAATTCTATTACACATATGTTGAAATCTTTTTGACATGTGTGCAAAACTTTTCCACATATGTCAAATAACCAATTACTACTGAAACGTACTGCCTTATAGCGGAAGTATCTTTAAGATAGGAAATGGCAATCTTCTCAATGGGCAAAAGAGAAAAAAATCTATTTTTTCACCGTTGAGAATAATTTCAAACTGCAAATCAGTTATTATTGTAATTCATTTCATAAGCGGTTAATAGGGAAGAAGTATTTCAAGCAGAATTTAGAAGTATTTCGTGAAGGTATGGGGAGATTGAGAGCTGGAAGTTGGTAACGCTCAACGATTAACACGTCACGCTGTCTATTGCCAATGATGGATGCACTTTATTTTGACTACGATGGTTTCACTTTCACTTCCCTTTTTCGACAAAAGTATAACACTTTCTTCATCACTGGTCGGATTAGTAGAATTAGCAATCACAGTTCAGATTTTTTTTTTGTTGTGTCATGTTTTTTAACACGAGTCACGCTCCGAACTTTCCCTAATCAAATATACATTATGCAATCGTATGTTACATTTTTCATGTGATTAAATACCTTAGGTGCAAAGGTCATTACAGCCAACAGGTAACACATTGAATGCGTACATGTATAAACTGGATAAAAGTTTTTCAATAATTATACTCAAAATGTAACTCGAGTCACGGTAGAATTATCCCACACCACAGCTCCTGAACTATGGAGAGAAACAGAGAACTGTTTTTAATGCGAATCTTACTGATGCCATTTTTTAGATCATAGGTCCAAAGGACCACAAGTAAAGTCAAACTGGCGGCAATGAGATATCCCCAGAAAGTTAGTGAATGAGGATTTAACTGCGTTTCTAACAATTTTTCAGTAATATCACGACTGTGCTTACATGTACATGTGAAGGAACACAAGAGTGCCAGCAGTTTCTGTTATCCTGGACACTGATCAGCCCAGACAGTACAGCACCCGGTTACCCTTCCAAGCATTGACCGACCTTCAGTGATCTGACGAGAACCGGTGTTCCCAACGTGAGACGCAGATCGTTGCGTTTTCTGTCTCCCCTTCCTTTTTGTGTTTTGCTAGCCTACAAGGGCATTGAAGTAATTTATTTTGCATCAACTAATTATTCGCAAAATCGATAAAAGAAAATAGGCGTAAAATACATTCCGAGAAGATTACGTCTTGATGGTGGACATCAGAGAGTTTTACATCTTATGATAGTTCTTGACCCAAATATATAGTATGGAATATCAAGGGGTAACTAAAATAAATAAGGGGAATGGAACAACTTCTTTAAACAAAGCTGAAAAATGCAACATCCTAATTGATACCTTCGTTATTGAGAAACAAGTGAATAACCAGATAATTAACTGGCCATCACTTTAGCAAACACAAAGCATTGATGTGTCACACGACACAGGGAACTTCAATAGAGACATCATTGCTGAGATGTACTGGAGAAAAGGAACTTTGCCTGATCTATGTACTCAATCAAGCATCAAATTCATCAAGAAAACAGCCGAAACCAACTACTATACACTGAGCTGATATCGACCAATCAACCTCATCTTTGTTTTCTGCAAGGGCATTGAGCGTTTGAGGTCTTATCGAGAGCAATGACATCATCGATAAAGGATAGGAAGGTTTCAGGAAGAAATCATATACCACTACCCAGGCGCTACTCAGACTAACTCAGTGTCCATGGGTTCATCAAGGGCCAATCAACATTTACTTGCTCTATAGACCTAGAGAAAGCCCTTCATATTGTCTGGAACGAATGACTCCTCTACAAGCTATATCGCCTGGAGATAACTGAACGGATGTGGCGATGGACTGATGCAACCGTCATGTAAGATATAACTTGGCAGGCTGCATCAGCAATCTAGAACTCCAGCGACGTCGGCCTTCCTCAAGGTTCTGTCAGCTCCCGACTACGAGTCTATGGCTACCCGATCGACATGTTCACGAACATGTTTACAACAGGTAAGTTTTTGAGATAACGGGACGCATTTCCGCTCATGACTGAACATATTCGATCTTTTCCAGGACATGTAAGACTGGACAAATGTATCAGTCTAACCAAATTAGAGATTATCCTATTCTGGAGAAGCCATGGTGCACAACCAGCCACTTCTAGTCATCATCTAATTGCGATTCATTACCCCATGATAACCGGAAACCCTTGAGAGTCATCTTCGATGAAAATCCCTCGTATCAGTGCCGCATCAATAATATAGAAAGGAAATCACCCGAAGCAGTATACGTACATCAGGGACTTTCAGTACATCTCCGGATCAACACTCGTATATCCAAAAACGACAACAATTGGGTCACACCTCGAATATGCCGCCCCAGTTTGGCAGGTGGGTTGTAGCACAGATAACTCCAAAGCCCAGATAACGCCAACCTGGAGAAAATACAACAGAAGGAACTTGCTCTTGCGCAAGTGAACATGTCATTTACCTTTGGCAGGTTAACAACACTCATCAAGCCCTACCAGCTGGCGGCATCAGTCTCCACTTCCGATGATAGGAGGCGCTGTTCTGTATAGCAGAATAAATAGTCTACTGGCCTGTATCTCCTAAGACATTAGGGATAGGGCCTCCATAATTAGCAAATAGACAACACTCGCCCTGCACGATAATGTCGTTAGTTTCTACTCTATCCTGGATAACCTACTGGCTTATGTCTCTTAAACCATGAGGGATAGAGCCATCATATGTGGCAGTTATACAACATGCTTCTGTTTCTTCTACGAGATCTTAATCTCGAAGAAGTCGTGTCTTTTTGGTATTTAGGCCACGACTCTCATGTACCTGGAAGCCATCTTATTTGTTTGTTGAGTTTCGAACAAATACCAGAAGAAATATAAGTATTTCTTTCTTTTTCAGGAAGCCCTTTCCCACCCCTTGAAGATGGGAAACTGCGGCTATACAGCATGCGTTTCTGTCCCTTCGCACAGAGAACAAGACTTATGCTACATCACAAAAACATACCGTGAGTATACTTTCTTTCATCATTGCGTGATACTGTTCAGTGAATTTGACCAACTTGGAGCAACGTTGCTTGCTTGTATAGCCTTGGTGGACGAGTTTCTGCAAAGTTGTCTAGTGACGTTGATTTCAACCGCCATATTTATCATATGATCCCCAGGGCGAGAAATACATACGTTATATGCTGAAAATTCCGAGGATAAATATTTCCACGAGCCCGCAGAGCGAATGAAAATATAAATCTTCGCGGTCAAAATACCAGCCGAGACGAAATACCAACTTGTATAATACACACGCAAAGTATAAAGAATTTATCACATTGAAGATAGACAGGTCTAAATCAACGTTGACCAATGTAGAAACATCGTGAGTCAGATATGGAGCTATGGTTCATTTCCATGTGTTCTACGATGGACAATAAATCGAATGAAATACTTAGCTTGCATTCTTACGTTCCTGATTATGTGCTATATAAAGCTTCATACTCTACATCATACTATGTACCATGAGATATATCATACTATGTATCTTGAGATACATCATAATCTAGATAACGACTTTACAACGAAATCATATGGACAAAGAATACTGATCAGCGATACGGATTTGGTAGTTTTGAAACCTCATGTTGTCTTGCCGACATCATTGAAAACTGTCGACCGCTTCTCTCCTTCAAGAATCTTGTTTATGTATACTATGATTTATTCATTTAATTTGATGCTAATTTTGATTCCTTAACCCTAACTGGCCTTTCGGCGCTATCTCCGGAACGACAAAAAAATGGAGAGCTGAAACTCCGAGACTTTATAGCTTATCATATTGGGGTCATTTTGAGTCTATTTGCATAACCCCTCGAGCAGAGCATCATGGGAAAATTCAAGATGGCGGCCACATGAGATCCCAGAAAAGTGATGTTTTTGTAATATTTCTTCAACATTTCTGCTTTTCCGCGATGAAAAGCGAGCAAAAACTATTTTATTTCACATCACATTAATATTTACTAATTTATCATGCAGTTTTTGTGGAGAAATTGCATAAATAAAAAAATCGGAAATCTGACTGAAAAATCGACCAAAAAATGTCGTTTTTGAAAATGACGTCACTGTGACGTCATCAAAGCGGCCATGTTGGATTTTTTTTTTACATTTTCTGGTAGAGCTTGACCAGGAGTATAGTGTGGTAACTTTCAGTCCCATAGCTCAGGGGGTAAGAAAAATAATTAGTGGGGCACCTGCCCCTCCCCCCAGGCCACAACAGGTCCCAAAAAGCCCAGGCCAGATAGGGTTAATGGACGACTGCAGAATATTGAATGACGAGATAGACGCCTGTATCATCAAGCTGTTGGTAGATGTTTCATCCCAGAGGCTACGCTCTGCACAAATCATTGTGATTTTAGTCTTATGACTGGTACAAATTGTGAAGAATGAAGCACGTGGCTGGCATCGGGCCTCACAGATATGTATTCTGAATAATTCTATTTATACCGCCTCGTTTGAACAGTTTTTTGCTATTTAATGGTAAAAAAGTTCATCACTCGCAATCACATGACTTGATACGGCTATTACATCTTCGCTCATAAATATTTGTATGAAATACCGCTCACGACGGTGCTAGGGGCCGTGTGGTCATTCCATTCAAGATGTTCACATGAGCAATCACATTAAAAGCGTGGCTGGGATGCACATCATTACAGGGGTGAGTTTTTTGCTTTCGTGAAGCTTTTAAAAATAGGCAGTCATTACATTTGACTGTGGGATCACATGACTTCAAGTCAGTACATCAGCCTCTTTTCCCACCAACCTTGTTAATGTTCCGTTTAATTCCTATGACAAATTATTTCTTATGTTCTTCTGTAAATTATTACGTAATTCCGCTCCGCATTGCATGGCAGTGCTTGCGCTCACAAACTCGCGCAGACAAAGGACCAGGTATGATTAGATGGGTAAACGGCCCCAGAACAGGT